>JAAOAJ010000037.1:0-190388 GCA_013781345.1 Fusarium coicis | reverse complement strand
ACTAAATAATTTAGGAAGTCGTAGCATAGAGTTATAGAAATTAGCAGAGAGTTTGCAGTTATTATCATAAAATAGTATTTTATTAGAATATTTATGATGACTTAAGTACATCTTTTTCAGATTTAGGATTTATGATAAGTTTAGTACATCTTGTCAGGGCGTCGGAATTGGCTGGACAGATAGGGACCTAGAGACCGAAATCTTGTGGCACCTGGTCCGACATGATGAAATTATATGATTCAAGGGGGGAAAATGCATCAAAGTCAAAGTCTCGAAGCCAATCATCCAAGTTAAGCATGCTACAGTGAGATAGGTTAGCATGTTTGAACAGTGGGGGGGGCTGCAACACAAACCTTTGTTCTTGAGTATTGCCAAAGTGCCCTGGTAGAACATTCATGTTTTCGGAAGAAACTGCTATTGGATGATGCTCTTGCGATGAATTCTCACTTTGGCATCTGGTCTCCTCCACTGAAGATCGTTGTAGAGCTTGAATCGCTCGGAGAGCCTTCTTGTGGGCTGCAGAGAACTGTCCAACATCGTCACTACGCTCAGTTAAAGTATTTACCAGCTCAGCTAGTATCTCTTGGGAGTCTTGATCTTGAGCGTTAGAGTCTTGTTTGATAAAGCTCAACAGGAGTGCTGAGGCAAGACCATTGTGAACGAAGGCCCATGCACGGGTTGCAACGGTTGAGATTGAGCGTAGCTTGATGAAAGCACGAACACTTCGTTTCAGAGCGTCCTGAAAGCGGTTCAAGATCATAGGGCCTTCTTCTTCGCTAAATCTTCCTTTGTTCTGCGAGGATAGTACAGGGCGGCAGAGGGTAGAGAGAAGAAAGTAGCGGTGGACGATCAGGGTATAGTGTTCCTGTAGCTCTTGGATCGAGTTAGATCGCTGCAAATCCTGGAGGTGAGGAGCTATAGAAGACTCGTAACAATCGAAGTCATGAAAGAGCCGGCTATAGTCCCTGAC
Organism: Fusarium coicis; assembly: GCA_013781345.1. NCBI lineage: Eukaryota > Fungi > Ascomycota > Sordariomycetes > Hypocreales > Nectriaceae > Fusarium > Fusarium coicis. Next base: position 189,418 of record JAAOAJ010000037.1, on the reverse strand, counting down.
CGGTTCTGTCCGGGGAAGTCTTGGAAGATGTCTTAGGCTCAGATGGCATAGCCAGTTCATAGCCTGTCGGTAGTCAAGAGGCTGGCTAGATGGATCTAATGATACGAGAGCTGGGAGATCTGACTCTAGGTCCATTTCGTGAGAGGCTGGGGGTCTATCAAACGCTAGTGACAGAAGCGCGTCTTGCCAAACTATCGCGAGCCTGTCAATAAGGTAAACGTCAGTAATCCTAAGATAGAGGCTATATTGCTAAGTGACTCACCTTAACTGCTGCGCTTCTGCAGGCGACAGACGGAGTGCACAGTTGTTAATAGGCTGATGGAGGCCAACGGCTAGCGCAACTCGAACTGTAGTGCCACCCAAGATCCAAGCTGCACGAGGATTCATGTTATTTTGCAAAACATGACCAAGGATGAGCAATGCTTGGATCAGTCTCTTGGAAGGATTCCATAACAGATCAAAGGAACCCAGATACTTGAGGGCGGAGTGGACTCAAGGTGGTCAGTTGTTTGTAAGTGACTGAGAGGGGAAAACTGATGCTTACGATTTTCACTGGACTTGGATAGTCGTTTAGCAACGGGTAAATCCGAGAAATGCGCCCCTGCCGCCATTATAGAATGGAGAAGACAAAGGCTATGATTGTCGATCTGCTGTGTCTGGACTTCACGACTCAAGAGAGAACATATGAGCTTCTCGATCTCGGTGAGATCGTCAAGCACGAACTGAAAAGAGTGAACACGGTCCCGATAGAAGCCAAATAGAGAAATCATGTCTTGGTCAAGAGCAAGGGTTGTTTCTAAGCGTCCTGCAGGAGTGCCACGTCCACCTTCGGAAGTGCCATCCATACCAAGAAGAGGAAGAATTCCTGTTTCAAATGTAGTACGGCGTTCATTGTTAACATGAGGTTGGGTAGTGTCTGGTCGTGCTACCGAGATAATAGAGTTATCCCCTAGTAAGGACGGACGCGCGTTAGATACACTGCCATCGCGACTGATGGGGCGCCTAGGTTGTGTTGCATTGTTGCTACCGTGACTAGAGCCAGTTGTAGCCTGTAGTTCTGGTTGCTGAGGTTGTGGAGTTGGACTGGATGACGCCCGAGGTGGTTGGTCGTAGAAGCAGAGGTCAGAGTGACCGCGTTTGATGCATGTTTGACAAGGCTGCTGATGATTGCAGCGTACCTTTCTCTCCCGACAAGGCAAACATGCTTTTCTGATACGCGCAATTTGCCTCACGCGCAGTATGCTCTTCAAATCTGGCGGCTGAGCTGTAGACCCCGTTCTCGGCGCGTTCGGGTATCTCGGAATATTCGGAGTTCGTTGCGGAGAGTCGTTCATCGCATAATGACTTATTTGAGAGCAATTGTATATATGGAGAAACGATTCTGCTATATTCAATGTGAGTCTTCATTGATTCGAGAGCCTGCAACGGATGCTTGAAGCAAGGTTTGCTTCATTCCGTAGTTTGAGATGTCCATCGCGCTAGTCCTACAACCTCAGGCAACAAATCTGCCACCCAATCATTCTGTTAGTGGTTCTCATCAACGACTGAGGCATCACGAAATCGTAGACATATTCGTTTCCTTTTGCTGTAGTGGTGGTCGTCCATGTTTGACTTGTGATAATTGGAGTCTCGGAACGTGCCCTTTCGTTTCGAAAGGTAGCCTGGCCCTCATTTACGATTGAAAGAACATTTTATTATGTCACTTGGTAGACTTTTGAAAGTTGTAGGCAAAGAGAATTAAAATTAAGCGAAACTGTATAAATGAATACAGCTGGAATAAAGACTATTTATTCAAGATTCCTATGAGATTCACAGATTCTGAGTCTTTATCCAGATCCTGCAGGGTAGCCCAGCAATTGAGGCACGGTTTATGTAATTGAGGGCACTGTACTCTACACTGTGACAAGGCGCTAAGAAGAGCGTTTGCGTTGCGGAACAACTGAACAGCCGAGCGCACAGACCACATCCTTTGAATCACTGAGCTTGCTTCCTCACCCTCGACAGTGATAGCTTTATACATTCTGCTGCTGCCTGTAGTTCTTCTTTTGAACTGTGATAAAAACATCCATATTAATTCCTAAATCGAAATGTTTCTTTGCTTTTCTTTCTCTTCGAGCATCAAAACTTAGTAGCTTGAACCATTACTGCTTCCAAGGTCATGTGATGGCCCCACAATTTTCACGCCATTCGCATTCACACTCTGGCCAAAGGAGGCATCATCACCATCTTCACCCGACCGAAGGCACAACCGCACATCGAGAGAAGCGCTCCGACTTGCTCTTGCAGCATGCTGGAGATCAAGTGGTTTCGCTGATCTAGATTCGCTCCTCGCTCGACCCTCCTCGCGCCCCAACGACAAGCACGTTCAGAGACCCGGTGAACCGTCACTGCAGACCGTTATAAAATTCCGACTTGTACCCATCGAACGTGTGCGGTGCGCCCTTCGTTGGAACAACCGGGGACTGTAGAAGGGATCTGGCTTGGACTCGCAGCGTTGCTGGAGCTCAAGCACGGTCTTGCAGCATTGCTGGAGACCACAGGTTACCTGTTGACGGAGCTGGTCATCTCTGCTGGTGTCTTGTTGTTGACGGCGTAAAGGTACGTCTGATGCTCGCCGTGATACTGATGGATTCTAGGAATGTCGTCTTCCACCTCGCCATGTCTTGACGTCGATGAGACTACGCCCGCCGTTGTTGAGTGGGAACACGATGGCGCAACCCACTGCTTCTCGAAGCCCGATCCAAAGATTGACAGCATCATGCTGCGAGTTCACCTGAGCGGCCTGTGCGCAACTGTCGAGCTGCGCTTTCCGATGAACTTGAAAGGAGTCGAGGGCATTTCATCTGTCGCGATCTCCATCGATCCCTCTTCCATCGCATCGTTCGATTTCGCTTTCGCTTCGACGGCACCGGAAGCGGTGCAAGAAAAGTTCAAGTGTCCCGTTGCGTGCCTGAAGTTGCAAACAAACAAGAGCATTCGAATCTTGGTTCCTACCGCTGCCAAAGAACCGCTAGCCCCTAGCCGAACACAGTCAGGGAAGGTCTTGGATGCTCTTCGCATGCTCTCTGCAGCAACCTCATTCAGTATCTACGTCGACGCTACAAAGTTTTCCAAAGCCGAGCTCCAGTCCATCAGCGATGCCGTGAAACAGAGTCGCTTGACACCTTTCAACGATCAGCACCCTCCTGCAAACACCGAGATCAAGGTCATCGATCTCTCACCGCAAGACGACGCGCCGCCGGCCTATGACGAAACTGGATCTCCACCGCCAGCTCCCCCAATAAATGAGAGAAAGCGCCGCCGCATTAGTAGTCCGGACGAGGCACGAGATGAACTCGCGCAAATCTGGGCCGAGCTCAAGGCGCGAAGTGAAAAGGACCGACTCTTTCAGCAGGAACTCTCCGCCTTGAGACAGGAGAACAGCAGCCTCAGAACAGATCTCGATCTGCTCCGACAGCAAGTCGCGACTTTTCACGAGGACTTTAGCTCTCTGCAGCGTGATGTTGAACAGCTCCAGGGCCAGGACAAACACAGCGCTGATGTCCTGGAAGGCTACGATACGCGTCTGGTCGAGCTACGAGATGATCTAGAGGATCTGGATGCCAAGGTGGATTCCATCCAGGAGCACAGAGACGAAAATGGAGTAGCGCAGTCATTTCTCGATAGAGTTCGAAGTGATGTGTACGACGATATCGTTTCACGTCTTACAAGTTGAACCACTCGGGTTATTGACTGTCGGTCAATAAACAAACCAACCATACTCAGCATCCATCTCCTGATGTTGCGTACGCGGCGCCGTTGCTGTCCATGATCATGCCAGTATCCCCCATTGTCTGTCTGCGTGACGCTGGTTAAAGATGGACTTGCTGACGAAAAGTCAGTCAGCGCCGTTGCTGTCATGAGCACGATGATGGCATCCTCTTCACCTTGGATGGTTCTGCCCCCGACCGTGACACCGATGGGCGCCATGTCAGGGCTTGACTTTGCTGAATGGACCCATGCTACTCCCTTGTGATACTGGCGATGGTGCGTCTAGTTCGGAGGGCTCGTTTGCACCACACACGAACCTCGTAATGTATGTCTTGCCTTTGCACTACAATAGATCGTGGCATATCCTGACTAACTTCTTTCAGTGGTGGGATTATCCTTCACACGCCGACGAACGCAACTCAAACACGCACTTCCCCACGTCCTCGCCAACGTCGATGCCCAGACAGACAGTGGCATACATCCACGAGTCTCGGTCCCTGATAAAAGCGACAAACATCTTTGTCGCAACACAGATTCTCTCGTCTGACACGACGATCGCAAGAGAAGGCTTCATGGCTTCGTTATGGGCAACACAATCTTGCCAAGCGGTCCCTTCAAGCATTGTTCAAACGATGCCGTCCGTGCCTGCTCAACCTCGATGTTCCAGCGAATCCGATTTATAAGCGTTGCATCTTGTCTTTTTTACAGAAGCCATTTTGTATAGATACCCATGAATGTTTGTACATAGTCGATCCTCAATTCCAAGAATCGCAGCTACCCATTCTGAACCATTTCCATTCTTTTTACCTATCTATCTTGGCTCCTGTTGGTCAACTGCCCGTTTCCTTGTTCACGCCTACAAATCATCCCGTGGCGAACGTCGTGCCCCGTCAGAATCTATGCCTACCGAAGACCAGAAATCACCGCAGTGATCAAGTGCTCAGGTTCTAGTGGACCAAAGCTACATTCTCTAAACAGCGCTTGGATCGTGGGGTTCTTGGTCGACACTTGCTCGAACATTCCGTGACGCTTGCTTCACCATTGACCAGGCCAGAGGCCCATTACCGACATTGATACCAGCCTCCGACTCTTGTTAATGCACCTCATTCGTTGCCCCCCATTATTCATAGCCGAAAGTAAACTTTCTACATCGCGCCGCCGCTTGTCTGGCAGCATCGATTTGCTTGTGATGCATGCGCCGCACGCCCGGCCATGTCCTCGCGGACGACTGCAGTCTGCCCATGCAACGATCATCCATCTTTCCATCAACCACGTCTGCGGAAACAATGGTGGAAGGGCAAAAAGGACAAAGCTACAGCAGGCAAAAACATACAACAGCGGGGATTCGCTGGTCGTCACCGACCCAACTACTAATCCGCCCCTTACCAGCTTATCTATGGGAGAGCGGACGGGATCCCGAGTTCTCTGGTAGGTATGGTCGTATGTGAGAAAGGGTGGTGTTCTTTTGGCTCATATCCTCAGGATGCAAGTCGAGAGCAGAGTCATTGGCTTTGCCTGTGTCCTGGGAGCCAAAAGAAACGAAACTTGGCTGAGCTCGTCTGAAGCTGCCAGCCCACATTTTGTCTAGTCAAGTGGTAGCACACAAGCACACTCGACTCGGACATGACTGCTCGCGAGCCTCTTGTTACAACAGAGAACATGCAGTAGATCCAGTCAACCCCATGTTTCTAACTCTAGTTCTATGTGAATTATCGCTGGCTTTCTAATAAGCTCTTTCAGTGTCTGAACCCTCCGAGAGCTACAGCCCTAGCCTTTGCGTCGTCCGAAGGTCGAATCTTGTGGCTTGTTCTCAATCACCACCAGATGGCATCCCCAAGGCCTTGCAATATCCCTATTATTAATCATCGCACTCATAACAGCCCGCAAGATCGAAGAAATAAGAACCGAGGTAGAAGGAAGGCGGATTAACTTGGGTCTGGGTGCCCGAGTATAGGTCGCAGCTACTGCCATACGAGGCGAAGGACTTGCAACGACAGTCGGTGGCACAGGCGTCGGCGCAAGCTGCTTGATCAGCTACAGTGGGTGACCCGATATGCCAAGACTCGTCGATGTGCCATGTTGCGACCTGGAATGGAATTGTGCAAGCGCCGCTCTTACCGATGACATGGGTGCAAGCGACTGTACATCCAGCCTCAGTGGTCGTCGTTGCCGCTGCCGTGGTAGTTTCTGCCGATGTTGTCGACTCAAAGACAGTGGTCGACTGCTCCTCCGTGGTCGATAGAGCCTCGGTGGTATCGCCGCCGGCAGTTGACAATGTCTCAGTGCTGGACAAAACGCCCGCTGTAGTCTGTGTCTCAGTCGAAGACAGCACTTCTAATGTTGACAGTGCCTCAGTAGTTGACTGCGTCTCCGCGCTGGAGTATGCACTCGAGAAAGAGATGATGGATGACGATGCCAGCGATGGCTTGCAGGGCCCGGCATAAACACCAACCACGGCCAACGCCGCAGCAATCAACGCGTTTAAAGATCGGGGAGCCATTGTGCATACAAATGACGTGAATGAACCAGAGTGACATGCTGCCAAACCGGCACTTTTTGTATCTCAGCCAGGGGCTGTTTTTTTTGACAGCTGGTAATTTCCTCTGCTTGGAGTCCATCTCGGATGAGGCTAGTGTTCTGCATCTAAATACTGCTAAAAGATCAAGATACGAGCCTTGGGTTTAGTAGTTTCTTCTAGCTCAAGTTGAGACGTGGTGTTTAGCAGCCTAAGATAACGGCTAACCCGTGACAGTCGAACGCTAAGAGCGACCAAGCCAACCGCATTATCGGTAATGTTTGCAGGAGAACAGAATACGAATCTGATTGTTGCCAGAGTGAACGTGAACAAGACTCTGAATGTACGACATTTCCTGAAGGGCGACAGATGAGTCGATTGGTCTCACGAATATCTTCAGTCACCACAGAAAACCAGGGACGCGGCTACAAAATACTTATACAGCACAATAAGTTCCCTGCCCCAAAGATCCCGCTCTATAATATTTGACAAGAACCCTGGATGCAACTCATCTAACTGCTTACTGGGAACTGCCAAAACTAGCCAATCACCATGTTATGTCGGATTGCCAATGCGTCACTGTGTAACTGTTTACCTTGTTTGATGAAGATGTGCCGCTTTAAACCCCGCGTCTCACCTTGACTTTCCCAACTGTCTTTCGCTGTCTCTAGAAACTTGGTATCGCGAACTCATCTACGAAGCATGGAAGGCGAACGACTTCTTGAAAAGCTATGGCGCCAGCCTACAGAAGAAAATCTTCAGTGCTTGCAGTGCCAGAAGTCGTTCATAGGGAGTCCTCTTATTCGTACATTTCGCATTGAGCAGGCAGGCTCGCGACGTCCAGGTTCAAGCGCCGTTGTGTCTACGTCCCGAGGTGATGTTATGCTGTTCGACCGACATCTGGACTATGTAGTCAGCTCAAAGATCCTCTTCTCAGCAGTCTCCCATGTCTGGGATCCCAGCATCTCAAAGTCACAGCAGCAACAAAAAACAGTGACAGAGACGCCGGAAGTAGCCCGCCGTGTTCTAGACATCTCGGCTAGGATTTACAACGGAATCGAAAGACCGGGATACGAGGCCACACCATGAGCTTGCGCCTCAGCGCCGTCGGAACTTTGCAAATCAACATGGATCTCGGCCCAATGTTTGAGTATGCCGTCATCACAACTTTGCTGTCTATCTACGAGTTCCAGAAGCGAGAAGAAGACAGTCGATCAAGTAGTACCAGCGCTGCGGGTGCCGCTGCCGCCAGTAGTTCCTGTTAATAATAGGAATTATGAAATACACTAGGATGTTAGATAGAAATATGTGCTGTCTCTAATCATACACTTTGCTACATAAGTGAAGAAGTTACATAACGTTCAATAAGTTGCAGGGCCAATGGTCGGTATGAGTATGTTGGTTGGCGCATGTTAGCATGCTTTGAAGTTTGTATAAACCTTGATGATATCCAGGCGGGGTGCGACTGGCCCAGGCAATAGCTTAAGAATTGCAACTCCCTTCAATACAGTTTAGGTCGTCCAACTCTATTCTTATAATTGTGGCCTCTCCCTGATTCTCTTGAGTTTTGGACGCGGCAAAGACAGAGAAAGGTTTTTTATCTTAAACTTTACGGAAACACGGATCCTATAAATAACCACCATAGTGTGCCTTATTCCTTTCACTCTTGCTATTTCTCACACTCTTAACGTATTGTAACGCTTGTCATCTTCACCCATCAACATGAACTCGACATCGACTTTGTGTAGTCTTCCGACCGAAATAATTCTCACGGTTATGGAAAGCCTGGAGTGTCCTTCCAGTATACGGGCGTTCGCCTTCTCTTACCCCAGAGCCTTGCATTTACTCCAGAGATACCGCCAACGTGTTTCGCAAGCAGCCGTACGGGGCTTTGACCGAAAACTTGCAATCCAAAAGATATTCGGATATGACGTTCGCGCTTGTCGCTTACGCTTAGCTCTGCGAAACTTGGCGTTCTTAGATCCTGCAAAAGCGAAACAAAAAGTATGCAAAGCAGACTTCTATGGGGACTGGTGCAATTTGAAGCTGCTCTGCGAAATGGCCAGCCTTAACAATGAAATCGGCCGATTCATCTCAAGGTACTCAGTACAAGCTTGGAACAAGATCCAAGACGACTGTGCTAGGGAATTCTCATATCGACGGGCCGGCGTATCGAGGTTCAAGCCTTACCAAACGGTGGACCTTACTGATGGCGAATTAAGACGGTTACGGGAAGCCTTCCTCGGCTTCGAATACAGGCGACACCATCTTGTCTACGACAAAAGCCTATTGTATGAGACAACGCTACATCAAGCTGCGCTCTTGCCAACTTATAACAAAGATCCCTTCTCAGAGGGGTACTTTATTGCTAATAGCTTTAACGGCGCCTGCCTGTCCATCTTCGGCTTCATATTCCAATGCTATGAAAATCTCATATGGCGTGTTGATCGACAACTCGATATTGAGGAATTACGCCAAGATTCAGAACCTCAAGCCTCTGAACTCGTACGCATAGCAAGGTTCCGTATGAGGACTCGGGATGAGGAGCTGCGTTACATTGCTCTGCTCTGTCTGCAGGGTTACGTTTGCCTCACCGTTGCAGAACAGTATTCTGATGCTGAACTCCGCCAGTTCGTTCTCAAGAGCTTTACGTGGTTTTGCAGAGATGGCACGAATCATATTCCAGACACTTGTGGTAGGTTAGTGTCTAATCTGGAACACTTCAGCCTGGGATATTTTCCCTCCGGCGATACAGCCTATGAACTATGGAGCCGAGGACGATTCTTCTGGGACCAAGCGCGTATAGTGAAAATGCGGCAGCGTGTAACAAGCGACTAGTTTACCGGGATATTTGAGAATACTATTCCTCTCAAGCAAAGGTCTGTTAGCACTTGTACGGGCTGGCCTCGGTGAGAAATTGAATGAATACAACACTGTTTGGTTTTGGACAGGTCTGCGCCCCTTGGGTTAGGCGTCGACAAGGTCAGGGTAGAAGCTCACTAGCGTGTTGTTCGGCCGCTGAGAAGGTTGCTTTGAGAGTTTGAGTTGTGCCATCCTTTCGTTTCAGATTTAGCTGAAGAATTCTGCGGTTTAAATGAAGACGTGGGCTATCATCTTTCAGGCTCAGGCATCCATGCCAATGATACCGTGACGTGAATGGCAGGGATTCACGGCGCTAGAGCCCAAGAGCATCATGGGGGAAGGTTTGTCAGTACCCGCATCATTTCTCAGCAATTTTATCTCGAAGAGATTATCTTATTCTATCCTCTGGTATGTTTGCTGGAAACGTGAGATTCGATTGATCCATTTAACAATTTGCACTGGACATCAAAGTTACGGAGGTTTTATACATCTTATGCTCCTGACTATGAATGGACCTTTAACCGGCCCTGGAGGAGCAAAAGAATATCTAGCCCTTGGATCACATACGAAGATTAATCAGTCTATGGAATAAGGCCTTATTGGCCATACCAAATTTACCTCCATTATTTTGTCATTTAGGATACAGGGCTGATGTTTTGTTTCCTCCCCTAGCTTGCTCAGCCTGCTGGAATTTGTCGTTTAGATAAGGAATTACCGCTAAGATAAGAACCAAACTATACGAAAATACTCTGAAACCCACTGTAATTTGGGGGTACGGTGCTAGAGTCACATTGACTGAACATTAGTGCTTATGACCTCGAAATGCAACCAATAAAACTGGCTGAGCATACTGAGAAACCTTGCCCGACAATCGTCGGGTTGGAGCGTAGGATTCTGTCACATCCCTGATGCCGATACCAATTTCCAGCTTCCCACTCTCCGGAGCCAAGAAAACAGCTGACGTTGAATCAGGGTGCCAGAAATATCTAATCCATGGTCTACTACGGAGTAAATCTACACTAAATGATTCTTCCTTGACCTACCCTTTTTTGTCACTTAAAAAGAAGTCTAAGCTTTGCTCGGCTCCCGAGATTGTTGAACGTGCATAAATAAATGTGACGGTCCCAGGCCCAACGGTTTTTCTCGTTTCCCGGCAGCACTCTCTTTTACCCTCGTTTTAACACTCGTTTTTATCTTGATTTTTCAGTATGAAGTTATTGTCACTCTTTAGTTTCTCTCTGGCAGTCACTGCTTGCCGCAGTACGCCATCACCCCAAAAGTCAGCCAAGATCGATGTTCACGCTCATTTTGTTCCGGATTTCTATGCAAAGGCCTTGAAAGAGGCTGGGCATGTTCCTGGCCCAGATGGCATGCCCTTTACTCCCGTGAGTACTGCACTGAGAACCAGTTCCTGAGATAGGCATACTAACACCAGTAGGAATGGGATGCCGAGTCTCATCTGCAATTTATGAAGGAAAACAACATTGAGAAGTCGATTTTGTCCATCTCGAGTCCTGGAGTCTACCTCAATGTTCCCTCCAAGGATGCTACGAAGAAAGCTATCAAGTTGGCCCGCCGTGTCAACCAGTATGGATCTCAGGTTAAGGCCAAATATCCCAAGCAGTTTGGCTTTTTTGCATCACTTCCGCTGCCTGACATCAATGCTTCCTTGAAAGAGATCGACTACCTCTTCAAGCAGCTCAACCCTAGGCCAGATGGAATCGTCATGATGTCTAACTACTACGGGCTGTACCTTGGTGATCGCGACCTTGAGCCTATCTACGACGCGCTCAACGAGCTCAACGTCACTATCTTTGAACACCCTACCACCCCATGCACTCAGTTCAACAAGATGCGGTTCGACATTGATAAGACTGCTCCCACAATCTCGCAACAACAATGGCAGGCTCTGAACCGGCCAGTCGCCGTGCGACAGTTCGCTGCTCCTACCTTGGACTTCCCTTTCGAGACGGCGCGCACCTTTGCCGATTTATTCTACACATCGATGCCGACCAAATTTCCCAACCTCAGGTGGATCATGTCCCATGCTGGAGGTGGTCTGATCCCAACCCTGGACCGCATCGTCACCTACAGCGCTCTTTACCCTGGTCTCAACTTGACAGAGGCTTCTATGAAGCAAACCCTCGCAAAGAACTTCTACTTTGACCTTGCCGGACCCTGGCCTGTCAATTTTGCCATTCCTGCACTGCTTCGATGGGTTGATTACACCAGAATCGTCTGGGGATCTGACACTGTCTTCACGCCCATGGCAGAAGCAGCGAAGTATGCTGCTGCTTTCGATAAAGATGTTGAAGAGGTCTTCCCGGATCCTCGAAAGGCGAACGCCATTCGCGCGACTAATGCTCAAAATCTATTCGGCTAAATGCGAGTCCCCGCTCCACGAAGGCTTTACCTGGTGGTGAGTCGATACAGCGGCAATGCCGTCCCACAATGTAGTTTTTATGTAATGTATCATTCTCAAATACTTGCAATCCTTTCTTCACTCAGGAGTCTTCCCTGGGAGAGGCAAAAAAACCCAGAACCTTGACCTTAGTGATGAAAATGTTTTGGTAATTTAGCCTAAGCTTAGAGGATGCTTTCCTGAGTTCATTTTGGGCTTCTCCCCTCAATTTTAGTTTTCTTATTCCTTCAGGGCTCTCTATTCTTTAGGGATAGTTTTATACACAGAAAAGGCGTCGTAGATGGAGGATGTACGACTGGTGGCGATTCATACATAGCCATGTAATTCATCCGGGAGATCATCCTTTTCCCGGCTACCGAATATTCTTATTGGTGGACACTACCCCAGATTCCCTGAAGTCTCGGCATTGATACCCAGAAAAGATGAGCTTGCGACCCATGCCACCGGGTCAAGACAGTCCGAAGTAACGTTTTAAGCTTCCCCGCCGGTTTCTCTCGAATTCATCCACGGCATCGGGGCTTAACGCTGGTGGAATCTGCTGATCCGGGTAAATTGAACTTGCATATATATATGGCCAGTGAATCCTGCGGAAGTACCTTTGATCATGGCAGACCAGATTGACTCTGCAAATATCAGGATGAAGTCAGTTCAAATCCCAAGTTTATATCTTGTGCCGAGCTAATACTGAACGAACTTAGACTCGACCCCAAACAACTCACAGCCTTTCTGGCCGCCAACTCAACTGGCGTTGGTGTTCTGGTATGCCCCGGCGGTGGCTATAGTGTGATGTCTATAAGCTACGAAGGGTTTGGCCCGGCAGAGTACCTCAGCACGCTTGGCATCGACGCATGGGTCCTAAACTACACAACAGCCAGCATCAAGACACCGCCACTATATCCGACACCTATGGACGAAGCCCTGGCTGCTATCGATCTCATTCGAAAGCAAAGCCCTGGAACCAAGAAATTAGGTGTCATGGGCTTCTCGGCAGGAGGTCATCTCGCAGGAACAACACTCACGAATCCGAAGGCAAAGCTCGACTTTGGTATTCTGAGCTACCCGGTTATCACCATGGAGGACGACTACACCCACGAGAACTCACGATATAACTTGCTCGGAAACAACCCGACCCGCAAACAGATCGAAAGTCTATCCGTGCAGAATCGGGTTTCGGACAAGACCCCACCGACGTTCCTCTTCCATACTTCTGATGACGAACTCGTTCCGGTTCAGAACACATATCTTTATGCAAATGCTATGGCTAAGCATGGTCGAAAGGTGCAGGTAGTGGTATTGCCGGACGGTAAACACGGCATTGGTCTGGGCGTTGATGATCCTGTGCGAGACTGGAGACCGGAGCTGGAAAGATTTCTCAAATACTCGATCTAGGTGCTGTTGCCTTAATTAGTGTGAGGTGTTGATTAAGCCACGCCGGCACGGAGTTCTATCTGGAGGATTTGCATAAAATTCCTAAAATGGCCCTAGGCATATTTCAAACTTAGAGCATCCTCATCCTAATAGTTATTAGGCGAGTGGCCGATACTGTCTATTGCGTTGCGGATCTTACAGGCTGAGCACCCGAAAAGAGGAAATCTCAGCGCTACCTCAACTGTGTGTGCCGGGCAGTGACATCACAGCCCCCAACTGACAGGAGGCCTAGGACCTTTTCAGGCAAGGTGATCGAGATTTGGTGGCTTTGGTATGCAGTCAGCCCTATGGATCTGAACTGTTGCATCCGTGAATGCGATCGCTTCCACGACTCCACTGGAGAACTGCGTGGACATGTAGCTCGAGGTTGACAAGTCAAAGCGATAGCATTACGGGGTAGAAATGAAGCCAGGTTATTCGCATTTGTTATTTTTGCTATAGTGTCATCTCCGAACTGCATCTAGCCGAGCCTGCAAGCACTGTGTGTCCACATTCTGATGTCAACTGTGAACCTCCAACGCGATAACACAATCCAGCGGATGCTCTGGCTGCTGCTTTGACTCAATGAAACGCACAAAGGGATGCAGGAAATGATCGCCAAGTAATCACGACTGTTGTGCTCCCATAGCCTTTCCATGGAATATAACAATTTAAATCTGTGTGTTGCTGTTGTCTAGAAACCCGCGCGCTGCTTGGGCGAGCCAGTCACCTCCAGTGTCAGGCAGGTACGCGATACGATACACTCAATACTTAACAGCTGGCAGGCACTGCCTAACAGCACCTGCCAAGCACATCACAGGTCAACTTCCTGAATCACGCGCATGAAGCTCGCGTCTCAGGTTCTTCCCCAAACAACACCAGAAATATTCTTTCAGTTTTCTCTTTGGCGGCATTCTCTCCATCTCCACAGCAGCCAGCCAGACTCGATAAACATCTTATATATCGAAGGGCCATCGGTGAGTCTCCCAGATACTTGTCGCGGGCTTTGCTAACATTTATCTGGCTAGGCTCGCACCATCCCGACATCAAGTGTCGTCTTTCAGAAACATCGATCGAACAAGCCGAACATGGCTTCACGCAATCAAGATGTCGAGATCAACATGCCCACGGCGCAGACCAGGAGGTCGAAGTCGGAGATGAAGAAAGAAACCAGGCGTCAAATCCACGAGGCCAACATCGATTGGCTGACCAAACAGTGGCAAGGGCCAGACTGGTACCCTACCCTGCTGCGGCCTTCGAAACCTTGCCGGAGTGTTGTTAGAGGCCTGGTGAACATCTCCGAGAGGGCCATGGCCAGAAAAATTCCTTTGTCCTCTCTCTGGGAGCCTGGAGGATGCCTCAGGAGTGTTGTCGACCAAGACCTGGCCACCAGGAAAGCAAGCCGCAAAGCAAGGGCCGGACACCCACAATCTGGACGCCTTACCAAGAACATGGTGAGCGACGCAAGCAAGAGTATGAGTTGTTCAATGGCGGGGATGGAAAATGATTGCAGTTCGTCCTCGGGTAAGTTATGCCCGCTAACTGACTGATGGGGCATGGCCCAAGTTCTAGAATTACCATGACATTCAGAGCTTCGGCTGATGGCAATACAGCTTCCACCACAGGTGATGACTCTGAAGTGGAAGCACCCGAAAAAAGTAACACTGTTTCGCGATTGGGTTCTTCGGCTTTTGCTTCGTCTGCCAAGCAGCGACTCCCATCTCCGCTCCACGATACGTTCGTGTCCACAAAAGATGAACTACGAGATCCCCCAAAGGGCACGAAGCGAGCTCTCGCAGACGAAGAAGACAGGAACTCGAACTCGCCCCAGAATAAAATTCCCCGTGTGACCATCGACGAAGTTCTGGGAGACCTCAAGTCTGATCGAATCGAAACTGCCCGCCGCATAATGGACATCGAACTTGATACCGCCCTTGTGGTCAAAAGAGATACCGAGCAAGCATTGATAGACTTGTTGCATGGCGACTACTCTGTGGCAGTAACCCAAGCCGAAAAGGTCCAGGCTCGTAATCGAATGCAAGAAGCCGACGAGGCATTTCGTCAAACTCACGTGAGACTTCATGGACCCAGTCAAACTCTAGCCAAGATGAGCAACCTCAAGAAGACCTTTGATGCACGTGCCGTACGTGCACTCAAGCTCGAGAATGCTGAGAAAGTAGTACAAACATACAAGGATAGACTGGACAAGGCGCAGGTGTACCATGAAGCGGCTTTGAAGTCCAACCCGATTGACGACTTGCAGTTGAAAGTAGTTTGGGATATGTTTGAGAGAGCTGATGCCCATGAGAAGGAAGTTCAGTAATATCACATGTTCTCTTATGGGGGGATTTGGGTTTGCAGGATGGTCTTAGTCAATGTGGGAAAGATGCTATCTGTTAATGGAGTGCTTTGTTCACAACCAGCTATGGAACATAGGATGGACTGACTTGAGGTAGTCCCCAGCAAGTATTACCAAGAGCACCACGATTCGTATGAACAGAGCTCTCCTAATTTGTGATAGTTGAAACCTCGGTCTACGTTGCAGAATTACGCGATCAGAATCTCCCACTTCTCTAGCCAACCTTCGGTAACACCAGCCTCCACCTCACCGTCCATGAAGCCGTGCACGTAGGTCGAGCCAACGACCATATACAATTCTCCTTCAACGCCATCTCTAGATTCAGCCTTGCGTAACACCAAAGGTACCTTTCCCCCATCAAGGACGGTCGCGACATCGCCCTGCTTCACAGCAAAACGCGTTGCTAGGAATAGTCCATTATCCGTGACCGCGAACATAAAGCTGCCAGGGCTGTAATGATGCGAGATTTGACCCTCGACGTCAAGTTTGGCGAGATCTTCGTCGTCGGCGGGCTGATAACCGAATGCAGATCGTGAGTATTTGTTGCCAATATGTAAACGATATGTCTGTAGGGGACTCCATTCACTTTTCAGCTGCTCTTGGTTTTCGACATCCAGCCTCTCAATTTCGGTTGGCCTCAACCGACGCATTCTTGGGGGCAAGGTGCAATCCTTGACCATCGTCCGCCAGAATGCGCGAATGGCAGTGTCGCCAGTTAATATCTCTTTACCACCGACTTTCGGGGCATACATATGCTCCTGGGTTTGCTCAAGGACTTCCTTACCGAGGTAAAGGTTCATGACATCCCGAGCCTCAAGGTCTTTGCCATCCTGAAGAACAGGTGCGACTGTTCCAAGGATAGTGCCTTTGGTGACCAAGATATTCTTTTCGGGGCCGATGAGTCGGCATGGAGCCTCGCAGTTCTTGACACCAGCGTTGAAGATATCGCGTTGGGCAAAGAGCATTGTTGCGCATTGGCGGCGCTTGCTATCGTATTCTGCGACCCAAGATGGCAGTTTACGCTGTCCATCCAGCGCTGTAGGCCCTTTCGGACGCTCAAATGGGTTTTGACAAAGAATATCCAAGTTTCCGGCGAGATTGATCAAGGAGGCCGTGGCCTGCTGATACAATTCAGGCACTGACGTCTTATAGTCGACATTTATACCATGATCTTCCGTCACAAGCCCAAGGAGCCCGAATATCTTGTCACGAGGGTCTGTCGATTCCATTTCACGGAAGCGCACAAGCACATCCATGAGCTTGGACCCCTTGCCCTGCGCCATCAAGCGACGCTGGTCCTCAATCAACTTGATTGGGACGAACACTTCACTAAAGTCCTTGTAGTAAGCAAGGGAGTGACTACTTTCACGGCCCATGTGGAATGCATCGAAGTATGGCTCGTCTTTGAACAAGTTCTTCAGAACATCCCAACTCAGCTCAGCGTCTCTAGACATGAGCGTCAGCCGCGGGGCGAGAGAAAGCTCCTGCACGACCCACAACCGGCTCCAGAGTGTTGGCTGCCTGAATACAGCACCGAGAGCGAGCTGTGAGCCAGTGAGGAGACGATAACCTTCTCGGGCCTGATCCTGTAGCTCTTTCAGAGTTTGCGGGTTCTTCTCAGCGATCTCGCGCATCAAGTCTATGCCGCATCTCACCCAATTTTCTTCTTGGTCAAGATCGGCATGACTGTAGAGGTCACGAGCCTTGACGCCTTTCTTGCCTACCATCGGATCTAGCCATGCGATATCTCGTTGGCAATTCGAGTAGATTTCGCGCATGAGAGCAACTTGATGACCCCGCTCCTCGACGTCTGACTGATTGATGCAAATGGCGTCAACCCAGATAACTCGTGCCTGGTCATCTCTTTGCCCCAGGCACGACAGAATGTACTTCAGGCTCGGTGTGATGAAGAAAGTGTGGTTATTGAGAATGATGGGCTCTGAAAACTCGGGCTCGCCCCAAACATACGATAGGGCCTCGTACTTTGGATTCTCCGATGAGGCATTGTTGAGTACGGCGTGTGAAAGTGTGCAATGGATATTTACATCTCCGTCTCGAGGCGGAAGAAGCGTGAGAAGTCGGAATTCTTGACGGGTATTGTCGAGAGGTTTGTAGATCGCCGCACATACTTCGCCATTGACGGACATGACCTTGGGGCCGTGATCAAGTTTCTCCGTCATTTCGAGGTTTGTATTTCAGAGTAGTTTGAGAATAAGCAACGCAGAATTAATTTGATTTCAAGAGTAAGATTGAGGGGCATGTACTACTGTCAGGATGTTGCCTAGGGCTGAAACGATAGAGGCTGTGCTAAACAGGCCAGGGGAGACAAGAAAGCAGGGGATCTTGACCCCAAGTGTTAGAAATAGCTACCTAGGTACCTTAGTCTACTCCGTAAAGATCCCCTGAATTTATACTAAACTTGCCTAATATTTATGTCTCTTAGCGGAGAGGCCCTAAGGCTTTAGGAACAAGGAACAGGGATCTGGCTGACCTTGGCTCTAAAATTAGAGACTATCAAGGTCGCTTATGACCTTGAACCAGGTTGCTAACGTTAGCTGGTCTAATGCCGCAGTTCAAGGCAGTGCTGCTGAGCATTGTGAGCATGCAAGTGGCAGTGCTGATGCAAATTTGTGGTAGCGTTGCAGTGAGAAAGTGCAAAAAGAGAACATGCGGTTTGTGTGGATCGAACACACGACCTTCAGATATCACTTGATTTGGTGAGGATTGCAGTTTGACTTCAGTCTGACGCTCTCCCAACTGAGCTAAACCCGCTGACTAATGAGTTGGTGCTGCTGTCTCGTCTGTCCCCTTGTGAGGGAAACGTAGGGAGGGAATGGACCGAAACATGGCAATCGCTTTCTGAGAAAGTAACAAAGACATCGTAAGGCCCAAATGCTATCTTCAAACAAGAAGTTGTGCCAACTAACTAACGCTATGAGGCCTATAGAATTTTAGCATAGTTCAGCTTCAACACCGAGAGTACACTCACTAACTTTGGTATAAGAAAAAAGACGAGGATAGGAAGACATTTCAGTATCGATTATCCTCTGAGATGTCTGCATCGCCTTAATCTAAGACATAAGACGATCAGCCTACTGCTTGCTCTATGGTACCCAAATGCCAGCTCTTGATACCAACTCCACTCATCCCATTTAGTGACCCTCCTGCTCCTCATTACCTTTGGGTAAAACCACCATCAACAACCAAGGCAGACCCAGTAACAAAAGAGCTTCGTCCTCCAGAAAGATACAAAACGCCATCCGCAATCTCCTCGGGTGCACCCATCCTCTGCATGGGAACAGCTGTTGTGATTCGCTCTTGCATAGCCTTCAGCACCTCCGGGTTCTTGGTGGTCATTGGTGTTTCCGTGTATCCCGGGCAGATGGCGTTGATGCGAAGTCCCTCCTTGGCGTAGTCCTCGGAGGCTGACCGTGTGAGGCCGATGATGGCATGCTTGGCAGCTGTGTAGGATGTAGACAGCGGAATACCAACAACGCCCTGGATGGAAGAGAAGTTGACGATGGATCCACGCTGTAATTCCCTTCCGTTGATAGATGAACGAATGGGCTCTTGCTTCAACATGACCTGTGCTGTAGCCCTGAGAACAAAGAACGTTCCAGTGAGATTGATGCTGACAACACGGTTCCAATCGGCTGTATTGGCAAATGCTGCACCACCTTGATGCTTCATGGCAATACCAGCTGCATTGACAACATAGTCGATGCGACCATACTTTTGTGCGACGTCTGCGACAATCTCGTTGATGCGGTTCTCATCTGTGACGTCTGCAGGGTATATCTCAATCTTGAAGTCCTTCTTAGGTGATAATTGTTCCTTTTCGATTTCGGACTTGACGATTTGCAGAGATTCAAGGTTGAGATCTATGAGTGCAATACCGGCACTGCCATCGCGGGCGAAAGCTCTGGCGCATGCTCGGCCAATGCCTGAAGCACCTCCTGTGATCAAAGCGTATCCTGGGACATCCATTGTAGTGAAAGTACTAGAGATGAGGGATTGGTTATTAGACAAAATCTTGAGATGATAGTGACTGATATTGATGCCTATCTCTATAATATTGAGTTACTCTTATACATCCATAACAACTGCATCCCAACTGTCCCATGGTTGACATGCCCGTGACTCGGCGACCGATATCCGAAGCTAACTTGGAGAAGGTTTCCTCGTTTGACGTGAAGCGTTCTCGCTATCTTGGGCGTGCCCCACACTGATCAGCCACCAGATATAACTTTCCTGTTTCAAATGCGGGGAATGCATGATAACGTATTCGTTGGATGGCCTAAATCTGATGAGCAGATGATGATGGGAAGGCAGCTCCGTGATGGAGGGTAGAATCGGACGGAGGTGGCCCGGTAACTTTTCATGAATTATTACTGCGTAACTTGTTTGCTGACCAAGTTTCAACTGTTTTAGACATGGGATTCCAGACAATGTGTCTTGTAGTTTGCGCTGGCGACAGCTCATTAGCATAAATTTATAGTATCTTGTTATCGTTAATAGATGTTGCATAAGTTCTAGATAAAATATTCCTATAAGTGTTGTCAGGTGTTTTGTCAAGCCATCGTCGTCAATCATATAGCCCATGATTACAAATTGCACGGCTGTCCTGTTATGAACAATACCAGGGCTAAATGTCTCCGTTGAATACTGCTAAAACGAGGAGAATAGGTGCTGTTGCAAGTAAAATGAATTTTGATTACCTCTATCTATGCGAAAACAAGACCCTTGTATCCTGACTTCTTGACCTCCGCACATCGCCTACGATACTCTCCAATGCTACCACTATATCGTGCAACACTTCTAATATTCTTGCCCTTGACGTTCTTGTTCACGCCTGTCATCCAACTATCAATCTCATTCATGAGCACCTGGGCCTCACTACACTTCACCACATGCTCAGTCCATTGCTCAACGGCGTCTTCGGTTGGTTCAACAGAAGTGTAGCCATTATCCTTGCAGTACTGCAGCATGTCTGAGATAACTTGCACACCGTGCTCGATATTGCGTGTGGCGTTACCAAAGGGCTGATGGGGACCAAGGACCATGAACATGTTTGGCATCGAGGGTACAGTGATGCCCAGAAATGTTCTGGGTCGATGATCAACCCAAACTGCTTGGTCGCCCTTGGGGCTATCGCTAGTTGCAATCAGTGGTCGGCTATTCTTGCCATGAAAGTCGATAGCACTGAAGGCACCGGTGATGGCGTTGAAGCCAGTTGCACAAATTAGAACGTCAAGCTTGTGCTTCTTGCCGTTGGAGGTCAGGATGCCCGCTGGTGTGACGCGATCAATTGGCGTCTTTTTAAGATCAACAAGGTGAACATTTGACTTGTTAAAGGCCTCAAAGTATCCACTCTCCATAGGTACTCGGCGGGTGCCAAAGCCGTGATCCTTGGGAATAAGGCTCTCTGCAATAGCAGGGTCGCTAACTCGTTGTCTGATCTTCTCAGCCATGAAGTTGGAGTACAAACTGTTGGCGTATCTATCGGTGTATGTATCAGAGAACACACCTAGCCACTTCCCAAAACCAGGAGTGTTATAAAGCTTCTCCCAGAGCTCTAGGCGTTCCTCTTCCGAGACCTCAAGAGACTTTCGAGGGTCACCGTGATGCATGAAACCAGAGGAACTGGTTTCGCAGATCTTGAAGATGTTTTCATAGTTCTTCTTGTGCTCGTCCATTTGCTCAATGGTGATCTCCGAGTTGTGGAGCGGGGCGGACCAATTGGCTGTGCGTTGGAAGACGCTGAGAGACTCGACGCCCTCCACCTTAGAGACAGCCGTTGTGATTTGAATACCGGTCGCGCCTGTTCCGATTACTCCGATCTTCTTACCGATAAAGTCGCGGTTGATATCGAGGTCTTTGGGCCAGCGAGAAGTGTGAAATAGTTTGCCGCCGAAGTCTTCAATGCCTTCAATTGCGGGTAGAGTGGGCGCAGAGAGGAAGCCCATGCAGCTGATGAAGAAGGTAGCAACATATTCGTTACCAGCTTCATCTACAAAGGTCCATGTGTGATCAGCTTCACTCCATGTACCCTTTGTAACAGTCGTGTTGAACTGAACATCCTTCTTGAGATTATGCTTCTCAGCAAAGTAGGTGATGTACTTGTGAGTCTCCGGTTGAGGCGAAAAGGCCTCCTTCCAATGCCACTCATCCAGAAGCTCCTTGTCGAAGGAGTAGCAGTAAGACAATGACTCAGAGTCGAATCGACATCCAGGGTAAGAGTTCCAGTACCAAGTGCCTCCAACATCGGGAGCGGAATCAAGAACCCTGATACGCCATTCTGGGAAGCGCTTCTTGAGCTGATAGAGTGAACACAGGCCCGAGAGACCTGCGCCCAGGATGAGAACGTCGAAAGTGCTGGTGGACTGAGGTACGGAACCCATGCTGATAGTGTGAATAGTGCGATGAGTGACGATGGATTGAATTGTCTTGTTGTTCCGAATTGATTCTATATATCTCGAGATAAATGATTCGATCGTATCATATCGGAGTTGACTTCATATTTTCTTCTCAGCCAATGACCTGAACAGGATAGTCTGCTCGACTTTCCTATCATGATATCACACAGTGAAAAACGACGTGTCTTGCCACTAGATATAACTTTCCTTTTACGACGGTGGCTTCGATAGTGGAACATTCCCGCCCAATCAAAGGTTTGGATCAAGTAACGAGCCGTTGCAGAGTGCGGGGAGAACCTTGTCAACGTGATGATCTGAAAGACACGAGATCAAAGTGCGCACTGCAGGAGTCAACTACCGATACAAACTGGAGGGTTCTATCTCTGCTGCTTGTTCATCTCTTGGTTGGGATAGGAAAGTTTCCCCAGGAGAGGGATTGGTACCGATACCCGAAAGGCGGGGGAGCGATTAGCCTTATCTCACATCTCCACCACGGCGGGAGTGCCGATGCTTGCATCTTGGGACCCTTTACAAGTGGGCATTCCCGGTTGAGAAGAAGGTCTCGTCGAGGAAACAGCTTCTCTTCATCATGCCTCCTCATGTAGGGAAGTCCACTGCAAAGGCCAAGCGGGTCCCAGGACGCAGGACTCGTTCGTTTGGAGGATGCGTTACCGTATGTTCAATCACTCGATCGGCCATTCCCTACTGACCTTTCACAGTGCCGCAGTCGTCGTGTGAAATGCGATGAAGGACGTCCCGGATGTTCTATGTGCAACATCTCAGGCCTCGATTGTGGAGGCTATAGCAAAGACATCTTCTTCGACTTTGATGACCCCTCATCGACGGGAGTTGCTCGATTTCGAAGACCATTATTGACGGAACAAGAACGAGAGCGTTTGAGTGAACAGATTGCGCAAGACGTCCCACCAGAACTGGCGGGTTGGCACCTTTCTCAAATTGACGAAGAATGCGAAAAGACCTCTACGGACCTACAAATCTCAAGAGGACCCTTCGGGGCGTTTCGCATTACGAACGAATTGCCTTCAGACCCATTGAGCACTCTGGATGAGATAGACGAGGACGTGATAGAAGTTCAACAGATTCACGCTGCTGAAGAAGAAGATCAGCTACTACTTCCTGACTTCGGTGACGACGTAGAGGTTGTCAACTCAACACTCGACTTTGGGACTGGAACGACTCCTCGAGATGCTCAGCATCAAATATCGGGCCAAGACAACGCGCTCATCCCTCGTACAGATTGGTTGAAGACACTGGAGAGTTTCCCTGTGAACAGCTGGCTGGACCCAGGGCATTTTGATTTGCCTGACTGGTGGGATCCCGTGGCCATGAACATTGAAACGGCCATACCTTGTGTGAGTGAATCAGCCTCTGCGCAGAAGCCTCCTTCGCCATTTGCACGGTCTTCCACAATTGAGTTTGGCTCTCCAAGGCTTTACCTATCACACCTTTCACCTAGCTCAGGCTCAGTATCGTCCCAAGCCGACATTGACGTACCCCGTGATGCTGTATTACTGGTCAAACACTATGCAACGATCGTGCTTCGAGGCCTGACTCCATACCGTCACAGCAAGACGCCATGGCACGTGCTCTTTCTCCCCCATGTCAAAAGCTGTTTAGCCGCCTTGACACTCGGTGAGAAGATGGACCACGCGAGTCTGTGTGCATTTTACGGCACACTATCTATCAGTGCCTTTAGCCTAGGTGGCATACATGGCTCCGCCAAGTGGTTAGACCAAGGCACAGCATATTATCAAAAAGCCCACTTTCATGTTTGTCTTATGCTCAAGACAGCATACGATATCCCCAAGACTGCTAAGTACAAGTCTATACTGATGGCTCTCTTGACTATGGTGCAGATTGCCATACTCTCTGGCAATCGAGATGAGGCAGAGTACTTTTTCCTGGAAACGGAAAAGTTCATCCGAACAAAAGGCCTGAACCGACGGAAGTCTCGCAAAGTCAGGTTACTACATCACTGCTACGTGTTTGAGCGGCTGTCGCACGAGAGCACTTTTACACAAAATACACTGAACTTGGATCATCGAAACCGAGTCCGTGAAGCGATAGAAGCGAGCGGTGCCAGTGCCTATAGCCAGGATAGCCTGTCTTTCCGGCTCACTACGTGGAGTAACTTGGACCAGGAGATGCACAAGGTCAAAGGTCAGGAAGAGGGAGAAAACGATCTTCATCTTCAACATCCCGGAATTTGGTCGGCTACGCTTTATCCTGAGATCTTTGGCGTACCAGAGCTCCACCTCTTTATGCTTTCGCTAGTCATTCGGCTTGCGCGAGAGAAAGAGCAGAACCAAGATGAACTGATAAACTCTGGACTCACATTGAAGGAGTTTATGGCTCGTGCAAAAGCAGTTGAGCGATGGATCAAGCAGCTCCATGTGCTTCGCCAGTCCATATGGATGGTCGAAGCGCCCGTTGATCCAGAACACCAACAGTCTGTCAATCTGCTGAATAGTCTGGCTGATACGATGCAGCATGCACTTTCTGTATACTTTTATCGTAGAATTTATGATCTGGATCCTAGTATGCTTCAGAAGCATGTTCTTGGTGTGCGCGACCGACTGCTGGAGTTTGATGCGTCGGATGCTGGAATGGGATACGGATCCTTGAGACTAATATGGCCTGCATTTGTTTCAGCTTGTGAGACTGATGATAATGATATACGGGCGTCGTTTGTGCAATGGTTTGAATGCGCTGCGAAGCGAAGCGGGCTGAGGATATTTACGGAAACAAAAGAACGTATTGAGCAGATATGGATCGGGAGGGACAGCTCCGAGAGACAAACTGGGTTCGGATGAAGCGAATTCGGAGACCATGCAGATAGCTACAAATCAACCGGCAAGTTTCGGGATGCATACAACATGCAAATGTGCCTGTGTGCCGCGACCTTACTTGCTTCATTGGTGGCTGGCCTTCCTTCCATGCACAAGTGTAGCAACAGAATGAGCTCTTCGTAGCAAACCGCCACTTGGGATGACTTTCCACTTCCAGAACGGCTTATCAGCTTACCATGCGGGGTAAACCCGTCGCCAATGGTCTTCAATCGATCTACGTCACACAGACATATTGACTATGGCTGGGCTGCTCTGGACTTAAACTCTCCCAAGGCCGCCTGTAACGCTTTCATCATGTAGAAGAAGCTTCACTGTCTACATAACAAGTTCTAAAATGGCGCCTTTTGAAGGAAAGGTTGTAAGTCCTCTTTCATCGTGCAATATTGGGCAGGAATAACACTTCAGATCGCTGTGACGGGCGCTGCCTCCGGCATGGGCCTGGCCACCGCAAAGCTCCTTGCTGAGAGGGGAGCTACAATTTCTCTAGCCGATATCAACGAAGAAGCACTCAAAAGGGCCAAAGCCTCCTTGTCGGGTGGCAAGCATATCTATCAAGTGGTAGACGTCAGCAAAAGCGACTCGGTGGACTCCTGGATTCAAGAGACTCTCAACACTTTCGGCGGCCTCCATGGTGCTGTGAACATGGCTGGTATCATTGCTGAGCCAGTGCCTCTCACCGAGTACAGCGATGAGGTCTGGGATAAGATGTTTGCAGTCAATACGCGCGGAGTGTTCAACTGCCTACGAGCAGAGCTCAGAGCCATGTCCGCCGGTGCTAGTATTGTAAGCTTGAAGATCAACTTTTTAGATAGTTGCTGATCACCCACAGGTCTCAGCCGCCAGCGTATTTGGCCAATTCGGTGCTCCGGGGCATGTCGCATACTGCGCGAGCAAAGCAGCTGTCATCGGTCTTTCGCGTACAGCTGCGAAAGAGAATGCTCATATAAGAGTCAATTGCGTATCGCCTGGTATGCTTGTACGCTTTACACGTCTCGATACTGGCTGACTGTGTTTAGGATCCGTGAGTACTGCTATGAATGAGCACGATGATGAAGAACACATCAAGCGCAGTCTTTCGGGGACTGTGCAGAAGAGAAGAGCTGATCCGGTCGAGGTTGCTCGGGTTATCGCGTTTTTACTCAGTGATGAGGCATCATTTGTGACTGGCGCGGTATATAATGTTGATGGTGGATGGGTATGTTAAATCTGCGTAGTCCGAGTATCTTCATGTCATCCGCTAGTTACATGGTGGAGAGTTACGTCTGCTTGTGCCAAGCCGAGAATGTCTAGACATCTGGCCAACTTGGCCTGTTCTAAATTATCTCAATATATACATGAGTATTCTCACTATTTGACGCTAAGTCTCCTGGATTGATGCTATTCCTTCGTTACTTTAAGTAAGGTATCGGAGCCCAGATCCTGGGAGATGTCGTCCAGCAGCTTCCTCTTCAGCCTCCTTGAGTTCCAACTTCCGGTTGGCACGCTTCAAAACGAGATGAAGAGCAATACCGGCAATGATAGCGATTGTAGCCATGGCGGCGTTGACGCTGAAGCAAGGATGAAACGCGGCTCGGCGCCATTGGGGTACAGGAAGGATCCATGGATACTGCAGATAGTCGCTAGCGCGTTGTTGAATGCCAGCGCCGCAGCTCGTTTAGACACAGGGCAGAAGTTGGTATTGGCAGTCCATACCATGGACATGTTGAAGCCGGAGTAGATACTAGGCAGCATGATCATGGCGCCGAAGTATCGAAGGCCAACTACCAGTGGTAGACGCTGAGATGATGAAGCCTGCGAGTGCAGAGGCAATAGACAAACTAGTGTGCCAGAAGCGCTCTTGAACTCTGTCGGCGTTCCATGCGACTACCGCACAAACGATACACGCCAGCAGGTATGGAGGTGCGGTGAGTAAAAGAGTAGTGATCCTGTCCTTTCCCATGCTCTTCACAATCGTAGGGAAGAAGCTATTGATGGTGATGGCACTAGCAGCACCATAGTATACAACAATTCAGATCCAGTTCTTGGGGTCTTGGAGAAGCAGCTTGAAACCATGGAAGAGAGATTGCTGGTCGCCTACCGTCCAATCCTGTTCATCAGCAGCATCAACCTTTATACGCCACAGAGCAATGGGACGTTTCTCTTCAGTGAGCCAATTGGTTGTTGCTGGAAAGTCGCGGAGAATCCAGTAGCAGCAGAAGGCGATGACAACAGTAGCAGAACCTTCTAGGATGAAGATCCATAGCCAGGCCAGGAGTCCACCAACACCGTTCATCCCGTCAATGATGCCAGCGGCGATCAGTCCAGAGAAGTCGCCAGATATTAGAGGTCCTGTGTAGAAGATCGCGGTTCGAACGCCCAGTTCCTTTCGCACATACCAGGCACTCAGAGTTGCCATGGCGCCAGGATAGAAAGCTGCTTCGACGAAGCCGAGAAGGAAGCGAACTGCAGTAAGTGTGCGGAAGCTATGGACAGCTCCGGTAGATGCGCATAGAGCACCCTTTTTCAGTCAGTTTTGCTGTTAAGTTTGGGCATCCGGGGAATAATATACCCATCCGATCACACAAGCCGTAAGGTAGGAGGCTGGCTTTCCGATTTTGTTCAACAGCATGTTGGAAGGAACTTGTATAAGAACATAGCCGACGAAAAGAACAGACACAGCAGTCTACAATGATCAGAACAGTCACTTGAACATTGTCCGTGTTTCGTACCTGGAATTCATTGCCCTTCAATCCCAGGTCCTCCTCCAGTCCTCCAAGTCGAGCTGCTCCAATAGTATTCCTGTGTCGTCAGCATCGATGCTAACCTTGATATATTAGGCATTTCACCTACCCAGATAGTTCATGATATAGATCAGGATCATGCAAGGAAGCAGACGCAGGTCGATCTTGTGCCTGAGACGCTTCTCCAGAGCCGTGAGTTCCTCATCAGAAAGGTGTTGAAGAGCTTCAGGTTTAGGAGATATGACTTGCCCCTGACTCTTGGAGTCGCAGGATTCATTTTCGTCCGTGCTGCTGTGAGGCTTCTTCTCGATATCCATGCTGTTATACATGCTGCTGTTGAATGAAATAGGAGTTGTTGCCCTGAATGATGAGAAGCTGTTCGACCCCGACTGGCATCGCTCGTCTTTGTACATCTTGAATGCATACAAACCCATTTATGTCTTACCAGCCTGGAGATGAAGATGTCGAGGCGTTGAATCTCATGGTAAGCGGTCAGCCCCGACAATCTTGATGCTATGACGTATAACAGGCTTTCTACTGCTACTCTTTGAATCGCCGGAGAATGGCCTACAAATACGCAACGCAGAGCTTAGCAGTAGCCAAGCTCTTGTTTCTGGACAGGAATCCAAATCTATCGGCCTCTGGGCAAGAGGTTATACTCGAACATCGAAAGCGCTTATGGTGGACATCCTTTTGCATGGAGAGAATGGTCGTGGCAGAGCTAGGACTGGCCACAGCGCACGCCGCGAATAAGTTCGATGCTGGGCTGCCTTCTTCACGAGACATACCCGAATCAGAAATGGATCAATTTTTCGATCCGAGTGTTAAGACATTGCAGACACAAATACGCGAGATCAAGTGCCAGATAATGGAATCTGTCGGTCAGTTGCGACGGGTTTCAGATCTGGAAGCTATGCTGTTCGAGCTATAGCCGTGCTTCGATACATTGCGGTCTTAGAAGGAAAGGATACCTTCATGTAACTCATTTGACTTCAAAGGTGGCGTACCGGAGGAAATGAGCCAGCGATCATGCGCTCGCGGACTTGCATCACTTTACTTGAGATACCACCAGGTAGGTCTCTGGTCAACCTTCCGACGTCATTTTTTGACGTCAATAGTATTTCACGGTACTACTTCGACCTTTCTTCTCCAAGAAGCTTTCGCTCAGGTTGCAAGGAGTCGATTCTGACCACCTCGAATCGAAATTAAATGCAACAATGCGCCAGTGAATTGAGGTGCTGGCCAAGGAAGGCCGCGATGCAGCAAGGAATAATTGTAAGATACTAATAGACCTCTTCAATCACTGTAAACATGGGAAGCACTTTAACAGGCCTTGATCCAGTGGTAATATGAATCCTAACTTTTCGATCAGCGCGATTCGGTCATTAGGACTCAGTGCACGCTTTCAGTAGCCTCTCCATCATCTCTATTGCGAAGGCTATCGCTCCCGAGCTTGCCGAAACCTCTGAGCTTAATGAAGAGCATCTCTATACCCAATGCCGCCTCATTTTGAAGGAAATGGCCGAAGTGGATAATCCGGCTGCCAGAAATCACAATGCCTTGCTAGCCGACTTAGACAGCATTTTCCAACTACTCACAACCAATGAAGATGCCGAATCGATTGAAAGACCAGCAGAATTTGAGGTTCCGTCATTAGAGTTCTGCGAGAGCTTATGGTCAGATGTTGATTGGGTAGAATTCTTGAATAATTGCTCTCAGTGGGCATAAAGATAGATGTTGGAGAAAGTATGGTTGCACATGTTGAATGACGTTGTTGAGAGTTTCACAACAGAATATTTTGTCTGGCAAGTTCGGCCAAGTTGATATAGACAGACATTCTATAGATAAGGCCGATACTACCCTTTCCGCATGCTTATGTTCTGACAAACCACGTGGCTGACAAGTAACCTCAAAATGCAACTGTGAGTCGAGATAGCTCGCGGCCGATAATGGCATGGCTTGGCCTTGGGGAGAAAAAAGGTCCCGGAGCCTAACGGAGGGTACCATAATAAGCTCATCAAAGGTGTTTCTACACTTGGAACAGTCTTTTTGTCACTTGGGGTTGAGATCTAAGCCATTGCCTCCCCGAGCTTGATATGGCCTCAGATTTCCAGGCCGAGACCCGGCTATTGCCAGATCTGACGCTATGCCGGACGAGTGTCGAGTGGCAAATCGCTCGATTTGCTCCAACCCAGCACACCGGTCAACCGACAATTGTCGACGGTGTACGGCGCCCAGAAATGCACATACGTTGTCTCTGGGCCAAAAGGAGGGGACGTGACAACAACGCTAATGGAGGGGTAGGAAATGTTCCCCAACAGACCGGAAATGCTGACTATCGGCTCAGTAGGGATCTGCCACGTTGGAAATCCGTCGAGTGCAGATCCCTGGTTGTAGGTAGGTATCACGACACTGCATATGTCACGCGGGCCAAATTCTCGCTCCTTTCTTCTTTCTTCGGCCGCTAATGCGAGCTTTTTCAGCATCGGCTGAGATGGTTTAGCGGCCGAAGCATGGGAGGGAAGAGACCCAGTTGGCCAGCCGTATGTCAGACAGAAGGCTGTATGCAAGTACCCGCGACTGCATCCCTTTGTAGGGCAGCCATGGGTTTCTGAGGTACCATCGACTTTGGGTTCTGTTCTCACCGGTTCATCCCGCTGAAAGCCTCACCCCGTGGACTGGAGAGAAAACCGGGTTATGTCAACAGCCTTGGGGGCCTCATTAGCAACACCACTCATTTCTATATAAATGGCCAGCACCCTCAGCAAGAGACTTTCTCGAATCTCACGAGAGAGCAGAACAAGACAGCACAATCACTATACGAGCAGCATCCTCATCACTTGAAACAATCTCAAAGACTGTCAGCCCAGCAGCCGACACGATGACGGTCACTCAAATCATCTCGACCGTAAGCCGCTTATCTCTGCCCAACGCAACCAACCGCCTTCACGTGCTTACATTGGTCAGGTTATTCCTAGCGAGCCCAAGCCAACGAACGGCTTACTCGTCAAAGGAGCCAACAGTCACCAAGTCACCGTAACCATCGCGGCAAAGCGTCTTGAGAAAGACAGTCTCGGTCAGCTTGAACTCCCAGATGATGTTCTCTACGGTATCAACACATTTCGCGCCATCGAAAACTTCCCTCTCTCTGGACGACCTATCGCGACGTGGCCAGACTTCATCTACGCATTTGCTGTAATCAAGCAAGCAGCAGCCCGTGCTAATTATGAAGTCGGTACCATCACATCTGAGCAGGCCAGCGCTATCTCCGAGGCATGCGAAGAGGTCAAAACTGGGGTCCATGACAAGCATTTTGCAGTTGACATGATGGAGGGTTCTGGCGGTACTTCTACCAACATGAATGTCAATGAAGTCATCGCCAACATTGTTGCCAAGAACTCAGGGCGGGCTCTTTCCGATTACACATTTGTTCATCCCAACGATCATGTCAACATGGGACAATCTACAAATGATGCTGTGCCGTCAGCTATGAAGCTTGCTGTGTATCGTGCCATGGAGGGTGCTTTGGATGCTCTCCAAGGGCTTGCAGATGCATTTGCTGAGAAGCGCCAGGAGTACTCTACTCTTCTTCGTCTTGGAAGGACTTGTCTCCAGGATGCTCAGCCCATGACTTACGGCCAAGCCCTTGGTGCTCATGAGGCGGTCATCCGAAGACACCGACAGCACCTCAGCATGATCCGTGATTCATGTCTTGTGCTCCCCATGGGCGGCACTGCGATAGGCACTGGGTTCGGATCTAGATCTGGATACAAGGCAGCAGTCTTCAAGCACCTTTCGTCATCGCTGGGTGCTGCAGTGCAGCCATGTAGCGACGCGTTTGATGGCATGCAAAACATGGACACTTGTGCACGCCTCTCAGCCGAGCTGCGCAATACTGCCAACAGCTTGTGGAAGATTGCAAACGACATGATTCTGCTCTCTTCGGGACCTAACGGCGGTATTGCCGAGATTACTCTCCCGCCGGTGCAGGCTGGGTCTTCCATCATGCCGGGCAAGGTCAATCCTGTCATTCCGATTGCGGTTTGTCAAGTAGCGTTGGCCATCACTGGGAATGACGCCGCTGTTTCCATGGCATGTCAACAGGGAATGTTGGAGATCAACCACTATGAGCTTTTGGTTTGCGACCGACTTTTCGACAGCATACAGCTTCTCAAGAGCGTTTCCAAGACATTCGCCAAACGATGCGTCGAGGGCCTTATCGCAAACAAGGAGACGTCAGAGAAGCATCTTCTCGACACGAGTGCACTTGCAACAGCTCTTGTCCCGAGCCTTGGGTACGCCAAAGTGTCGAGCATCGTGAGATCGGCTCTGGCTGAAGAGCGCCCGTTTCTGGACGTGGTGGTAGAGCGGGGTTTGTTGAGGCAGGATGATGTTTGGGGCGTTCTGGAGCGTTCGGTTTTCATTGAGTAATTATGGTGTCGGTTAGATTTTTGTTCGCCAAGCAATGACAGGACTACAAAGAGTACGGAGTACAACAAGGAATGTATTTCCTGTTTAAGAAAGCCGAGATTGCATTTCTTTGTGACTGTCATAACTATATGTATCTGTTTACTCTATATCCCGAGACGCTCACTGATCCACCGTCATTCGTGGCTCAGACTTGCAGCAAGATTCTATGCCAAACACCAGCATTTACATACAGATACTGTATAATTCTTATCATGCCTGGAAGCTGTATTTATAAGAACTTATACACACCGCGGAAAAGTATTCAAGTTTATGTGCATGTAGAACATTAAGCTATATACCTGGCTCTACTGATTATGGTGGTAATTACTTGGCTGGATTCTTCCCCCTTTAGGGCAGCTCGGAAGCCTGAAAACGAATTGCGTCGGGTCCCACGATGTGGATAATTCAGTCTGTGCGGTCTTTCGGGGCTCCGAGAAACCGACCCTTTACCCGAAAGAGACACATGCCATCATCAAGGATGAGGTTTGGCCTTGGCGTTTTGTAGGCCAATATCCATGAGTCTTTGACGAATCCCAGTGTTGTAAAATTTGCCAAATATTTTGACGGGCCAATTGAGCCTAATGACAACGATGAACGTAGACCCGAACGAGAGCGATGGAGAAGAAAACGTCGTGTCGGGAACGCGTCGTGTTCCCGAGCATAAGCTCTCTGTAAGCTGGACCCATCACAAGCTGTGCTGTAATTTCGGATGGTGACTGACAATTGCCAGTGTGACCAATGTAGACAAAGAAAGGTAAGTGAGCGCGTGCATCTCATCAGCGCCTTCACTGAACCACCATAGATCAAATGCGGCCGTGGAGATCCTTGTGGACCGTGTCAACGAAAGAGTATTCGTTGTTCGTTCCCCAGTGGCTTCAAGCCTCGAGCAAAACGTCAGCAGGTCCTGATATCTGATGGCTAGTGAGTAGTACTGAGATAATTGCCCAAGGAAACATGCTTACGAGGTGCAGCGAATCCAAATTGGATGCCATTTCGCAAAAACTTGATCGCATAAGCCTCGCTGTCGACAACATCACCTCCTCTCCTCAGAAGCTGCAAGGAGGCCCGTCAGCTGCTCATACTGCTATCAGTTCACAGGTCACCCCAATATCCTATGCGAGCTCCCCGTCGTGTAATGTCAGAACAGGCACGGAGAAAGATTCAGAGTTTGACGGCGATGTCACCTTGACGACACAGGCTACATTTGCGACGGATTTCTTGCAACGATTCGTGGATAGCAACCAGCCATCGCAAACGATTCCGGAGATAAAGAGTCACTTACGCACTACGGAAGATATTGGCGGGTAAGGCATTTACAGCTGACGAGACACGTCTTGTTGACATGCAACGGATATTGTCACCTCAAGAACATGGGGGGTTTCAGCTCCCTCCCATCAACCTGGCCATGATGGCTGTACAGAGACTGAGAGGTAATTTGTGCGAGACCTGCCGTTACAAAAATACTAATATCCTCTGTAGAGTCTCCTAGGTTACAGCTATTCTGGCGCGCAGAGTTTCACAGCATCAGCCAATTTGTCGAGTATCTCATGACAGTTTACTTTGGCAAGCCTACCCTTGCTGACCTCATCGTTACACATGTTGGCTTGGTAAGCCTATTGCACGAATGCGACAACGTTGAGACTGAGCAAGGTCTCAAGAATGAGTTTGCATCGCAGGCGGCGCTCTGTCGGCAAAATCTGGACTCTATCTTGGCTGGACTTCCCTTCAATATGCCCTGTACACCCGATTACATACTCGCTCTCTTCATGGCCGTAAGTTTCTCAGCCGGAGACCCCTTCGAAAAGCCTGCCACTAATAGAAGCCCAGTCATCCTATCATCTCGAGAATTGCCGGATTTCTATGTCCTGGAATAGTCTTGCCGCAGCAGTGCAGATGTGCCAGACACTAGGTTTCACCAGGGAAAATCTCCCGAAGCCAGAGTCGAGAGAGGCAAAGCAGCGACGGGCTAAACTAATCTTCTACATTCATCTCTGTGACAAAATGCTTGCTTTGAGACTGAGTCGGCCAGTCTTGATTCGAGATGGAGAAATCACCATTAACTTTGAGGCTCTGGAAGCGGATAGAGGAGACAGACCTACTCCGATCATTGCGAAATGGGCACGGTTTTGCAGCCTACAAGGAAGAATCTATGATATACTCTACAGTCCGGGGTCTTCGCTCCAGCCAGATATTGAGAGAGAGACGAATGCAAGGAGACTAGCGGCTGAGATGGAGCAGTTGTTCCAAACAAAGAGTTTTGCAGAAGTAAGTACAAGACCAACAGCAGGATGGCGATAGTCCTCTGATACATTCACAGGAACATTTATTTGAGTCAATTGGGGCAAGCATCGGCGAGGAGCAGAGCGAGGTCTTCCGCAGGACCGATAAGGTGGCATTTTATTCCATGCGCTGTCTGGTGTTCAGAGCAGTCAAACCCCCATCTTTGATATCTTCAGCGTTTTGCGACGAATGCTTGAAGGCAGCAAAGAATGGTCTTGAGCAACATAGGATTTGTTTGTCAATGCTCAAGAATGTTGAAGCCATTGTCTTTGAGTTTTACATGCATTGGTAAGATCTCCAACCCAGGAGATGGTACTT
Source organism: Fusarium coicis (assembly GCA_013781345.1). Lineage (NCBI taxonomy): Eukaryota > Fungi > Ascomycota > Sordariomycetes > Hypocreales > Nectriaceae > Fusarium > Fusarium coicis. The sequence continues at coordinate 155,029 of JAAOAJ010000037.1, read as the reverse complement.
AAACTAATCAAGAATCAGGGGCCTCATGGCGATACCCCTCGTGCCATTCATGGTCTTGTTTTGCCATGCCATCGAGACTTGCGACCCGACTCATTTGTAGCCGCTCGCAGCCGTGGTAGAAACAATCGACATGATACCCCCGGATCTTCCAAATGTATACAGAAAACAACTTCATCTGTTCAAACTCATGTATGAAGTCGCGTGCAAGTATGTGGGCTCGAGGTCCAACAATCCTCAAGTCCAGGTGTCAGGGCGCATACCTGATACACCATTTGAAATGCTGTTCTTCGAAGCGGGAGTTCCTGTGCCCAGTCACTTGAACATGCAGACAAATATTCAGGGCTTCAACGATGGAGCAAACCTTGCAAATGAAATCAATTACCGGAGCTTACCAACAGGACAAGCGGGGAATATGGTAGAGGGTGGCTTTGACCATAACATGGAGCTGGGGAACTGGTTCGAGCAAAACCAAGAGATATTTATGATGCTGGACAACAACCAATCATAGCTGTGGACCTTCATAGTAAATAAGAGACTGCCATAATAGGAAAATACGTTGAAGACAATCGGCAGAGGCTGTGGTTTCTACAGATGTGACTTGTCTTTGTCATCGATACCTTGTGTCCTGACGTGCCTCGGCAGTACGAAGATGAGGAACGAGGCACCCCAGCTGTAGGGATAGCTTTAGGAGATTTTAGTAAAACTTAAAAAATATAGTCATAGTTTTGGAAAAATAGTGATTATACTTCGGCTCACGCACAATCGGTCCGTAGCCATCTATCGCGGATTCCGCGAAACCCGTTCCCAGACTTGGGCTTGGCAAAGTGACACATTTGCAACAGATAACTGTGAGTGATGATGATGCCAAGACCTTGCTCGTGGATCCGTTATCTTGATTGCGATGAGTCTGGCGCTGTCTTCTATAAAAGGATAGGGAAGGGCCCGGTGCTCGGACTGTCCGAGATACCGCAAGGCCCCCGCTGTTTCGGTCGTCCGCTCCGTCCGGCCTTCAAGTCGACGTGTATCATGACGGAAGTTCAAGGCCGGTATGTCTGAGCGACTGGTGTTCGTCGCTACGTAAGATTATGCTTGAAATTGGTGACTCTTCGGTGTAAAAAGTCTGTTTAGTCCACGTCTTTAATATGCCTCTTACTGCAACTTATAAGACAACCCAGCATAAGCCATAACTTGACATCAGCGGCCTTATTTACATTATCCTACTTGGAGTCACTATCCCATTACCAATCCATTCGACATCTTACCGGAACAACTTATCCAAATTGCTTGACCCAAGGCCGGATGAATCCTCCAAACGATCCGCGTCCTAGCGACGCCCCTTCCCTGTCTTCTGGCACTTTGGGTGACAGAACACGGGACAACGACTTGTCTGATGAGCCTGAGTATGAAGAGGAAATCCATGACTTGGCGCGTAGATTTACCAGTCAATCTGCTGCTTCAGGTCATGGGCCATTGTTTCCCTTGAGTGATGGCGGCCCTCTTGATCCGCAAAGCCCCCATTTCAACTCCAAGAAATGGGCAAAGGCTTACCTCAAGACCCGAACTGAAGCTGCTGATGGCAGTACTCCTCGCACCGCCGGTATTGCGTTCAAGAACCTCAACGCATACGGGTTTGGCCAGGCAACCGACTTCCAGAATACTCTGACCAACATCGTCCTCAAGGCATCGAGTCTCGCCAGAAAGATATTTGGGAACAAGGGTCAGCGCATTGATATCCTCCGCGATGTTGGTGAGTATGTCGAGGCTGGAGAGATGCTCTGTGTTCTCGGTCCTCCCGGCTCTGGCTGCTCGACTCTGCTTCGCAGTATTGCAGGCGAAACCCACGGCTTCCATTTTGGCAACGATACAGTCTTGAACTACCAGGGTATCCGGCCTGAGCAGATGAAGAAGGCGTACCGAAGTGAAGCCATCTACACAGCTGAGGTTGACCACCATTTCCCTCATCTGACTGTCGGCGATACTCTTTTCTTTGCTGCTCGATGCCGATGTCCTCCGAAGGACAAGCTCCCCCATGCCGTCACCGCTCGAGAGTATGCTGAGCATCTTCGTGATGTGATTATGGCTATGTTTGGCATTTCGCATACCAAGAATACGCGAGTCGGTGATGACTACGTTCGTGGCATCAGCGGTGGCGAACGCAAGAGAGTCACAATCGCCGAGGCTGCTCTGGGATACTCCCCTCTTCAGTGTTGGGACAACAGTACACGCGGTCTTGACAGCGCCAACGCTGTCGAATTCTGTCGCGTCTTGCGCACTCAAGCTGATACACTCGGTATCGCTTCTTGCGTCGCAATCTACCAAGCGCCTCAGAGTGCCTACGATGTAAGTATAGCCTTTGCTTAGGCTAATTTCTTGGCTAACATGTTTCCTAGCTATTCGACAAGGTCATCGTCCTGTATGAGGGCCGTCAGATCTTCTTTGGAAAGACAGGCGAGGCACAAGCCTACTTCGAGAACCTCGGCTTCATTTGCCCCAAACAACAGACGACAGCAGATTTCCTGACTTCAATGACGAACCCTGCCGAGAGAGTAATCCGCCCGGGCGCCAACCCACCTCGAACGTCTGACGAATTTGCACGAGCCTGGAAGCAGAGCCAGCAACGATCGCGACTCATCGACAAGGTAGACTACTACATGGAACAACATCCCTTTGATGGACCGGATCTTCCAAAATTCTCTGAATCACGAAGGCTCGACCAGGCTGCAGCCCAGAGGGAACGATCTCCCTTCAACCTTTCTTACTTGCAGCAGTATAGCATCAACCTCTGGAGGGGCTTCACTATGTTGATCGGAGACCCTAGCATCACTCTCACGATGCTTATCAGCAACCTGTTCGAAGGTCTGATTATCTCGAGCATCTTTTATAACCTCCCCTTCAACACCACGAGTTTCTTCCGCCGAACCATCTTGTTATTTTTCATCGTCCTAATCAACGCGTTTACGAGCATTCTTGAGATCATGACTCTTTATGCGAAGCGGAAAGTCATCGAAAAACAGTCCCGGTATGCTTTTTTCCCCCAAGTTCTCTCTGCTGATTTAAGCTCTCAGCCACAAGATTTAACTGCAAATAACACATCTGGCTAACGACTTAGATATGCTTTTTACCATCCAAGTGCCGAGGCTCTTTCGGCAATGGCAACCGATCTTCCCTACAAAGTCGTCAACTCAATCCTTCTCAATTGCACGTTGTACTTCATGTGTAACCTGCACCGCGAACCGGGCCCGCTCTTCGCATTTCTGCTTTTATCATTCTCAATAACTCTTTGTATGTCGATGATGTTCCGGTTCATTGGCTCAGCGACCAAGTCCATCGCACAGGCACTTGCGCCCGCCTGCATCATCCTGTTGGCATTGGTCTTGTATTCAGGTTTTGCGATCCCGCCCGCCTACATGCAGAACTGGCTCGGTTGGATCCGATGGGTGAATCCTGTCTATTACGGACTGGAGACTGTATTTTTGATCGAATTTGTCGGTCAACAGTTCCCCTGCTCAGACTTTGTGCCGCATGGTCCCGGTTACGAGAACTTGGGCAGCGGGGAATACGTGTGCAATGTGCCCGGCTCCGTGCCCGGTCAATCGTTCATCAAGGGAGAGGACTACTTGAAGGCCTCTTTTGGGTTCATCAACAGCAATCGATGGAGGAACTTCGGCATTATCCTCGCTTGGACTGTTTTCTTTATGGCTCTTCACCTCTGGACTACCGAGTATGTCGCTTCAGAGCGCTCAAAGGGCGAGGTTTTGGTCTTTCTGCGGGAGGCTATGCACAAGGTCGCCTGCAAGCGGGTCAGCGATGAAGAGTTTGGTATTCATACGCCTACAGGAAAACAAGAGCCTTCTGGTTCTTCCAGTGAGAAGGTCCAGGTTGAGAAGCAAACGTCCGTCTTCCATTGGAAGGATGTCTGCTACGACGTCAAGATCAAGAGCGAGACGCGCAGGATCTTGGATCATGTCGATGGTTGGGTCAAGCCTGGAACTTTGACAGCTCTCATGGTGAGTATCTTCTATAATACCTTGGTGTTCCCTTTACCCTTTAATACTTGCTAACGTTTTCATAGGGCGTCTCGGGTGCTGGTAAAACCACTCTTCTCGACGTCCTCGCCAGTCGAGTGACCATGGGTGTTGTGTCCGGCGATATGCTTGTGAATGGTCACTCTCGTGACTCTTCCTTTCAGAGGAAGACGGGCTACGTGACTCAACAGGATCTGCACCAGGCCAGTTCAACGGTACGAGAAGCGTTTAGATTTAGTGCCATGCTTCGGCAACCAGCCAAGTACTCCAAGCAACGGCTGGATTACGTTGAGACTATCCTTTCGCTCCTGGGGATGGACGCCTATGCAGATGCCATAATCGGTGTCCCGGGTGAAGGCCTGAATGTCGAACAGCGGAAGAGACTTACGATCGCGGTTGAGCTTGTCGTACGTCCGCAGCTCTTACTCTTTTGTGATGAGCCGACTTCTGGACTGGACAGCCAGACTTCGTGGTCAATCTGCGACTTGATGGACTACTTCACTCGCAATGGAGGCCCGCCTCTGCCACCCAAAGCCAACCCAGCGGAGCACATGCTTGAGGTCATCGGGGCGGCACCGGGTACTCATACTGATGTGGATTGGCCAGCCGCATGGAGGCAGTCTCCAGAGTACAGGGAGGTGCAGAAGGAGCTCCAATCTCTCAAGGCATCACACCCGTCACCGACGCCTGCATCAGGCGGCGCTGACCCCTCCGAGTACAACGAGTTTGCTTCTCCGCTGTCCACGCAGTTATGGGAGGTCACCAAACGTCTTTTTATTCAGTACTGGAGAAGCCCAGGCTATATGTACTCCAAGGCCATTCTCACTGTTGGTGCAGTAAGTCTCAATCTTGTTAGTGTTTATCCTTTCACACATGCTGACCTACCTCTAGTCCTTATTCATCGGACTTTCTGTCATGAATGGCGAAAATACAGTCCGCGGTCTACAGAATCAGATGTTCGGAGTATTCATCTTCTTGACCATCTTTTCGCAGGTCGCTGAACAAATGATGCCGGCCTTCGTGGAGCAGAGGACTCTTTACGAGGCTCGCGAGCGTCCTGCAAAAACATACTCTTGGCAGTCATTCATGTTTGCTAATCTGACTGTGGAGATTTCCTGGAACTCTGTAAGCTACATCCCGACTCCCGCTTCCTTAGACAGGTCATTTCTAACAACTCGTCTAGTTCATCGGTATCTTCGCCTTCATCTGCTGGTACTACCCCATCGGCCTCTACCGCAACGCTGAGTACACAAACGAGGTCCATTCTCGTGGCATCACCATCTTCCTCCACGTCTGGATGTTCTTCCTACTCGCTTCGTCGTTCGCCCACATGATCATCGCCGGACTTCCCAACGCTGATACTGCAGGTGGTGTCATGAACCTGCTCTTCATTATGATGTTCGCATTTTGCGGTGTCCTTGCCGGTCCTGATGCTCTGCCCGGTTTTTGGATCTTCATGTACCGCGTCAATCCGTTCACATACGTGGTAGAGGGTTTCCTCGGCACCACTCTTGCTAACGCACCTGTTACTTGTGCCGACAACGAGATTTTGGAGTTCAAGCCTGCCAATGGCACATGTGAGGAGTTTCTGTCGGATTACATGTCCAATATGGGTGGGTATCTTGTTGGTGAGAGTGCAGGCAGCACAACTCAGTGTCAATACTGTCCTATAGCGGATACCAATACCTTCCTGAAGGGGATCAATGTGAGTTTCGACAACCGCTGGAGAGACTTTGGTCTACTTTGGGTTTATGTTGTCTTTAACTGTGCAGCTGCAGTTGCCATTTACTGGCTGGCTCGTGTCCCTAGGAAGAGAAAGGACAAAAAGGAATAGTCCTGTGTTTTCTTGGCCAGTGATTGCATTAATATACGGTTCTACATAGAGTTAGATTGCTATTACTATTTCGCTTTAGGCTTGGAAACCTTGTTATTTACGGTAGACATACTTTAATGTTATCTATTTATCCTTATATTTAAACACGTTCAATCTTACCAAAGCTCCAGCTGTTTCGTCCCGAACTTACCAAATACCCCTGAGATATCTCAGAGACCTACAGTAATTTTACAAACTTAGGTCATTGGAAACAAATCTGCTCTAGGTTCAGACCAACTCAATAAGACTCAGGGCAGATTCTTAGGCGTGAAGCCGGCGATTGATTGGCTTTTCCAAGACCTCGACTTCTCAATCGTGCTAAAAGCTTTAAAAATTAACATATTTCCCATCTAAGCATCTTATGTCACTATCTTCTCCATGACATTGGTATCATTCAGATACCATGTCAAGGACTCCAAGTCATCGGTAACAAATTTCTCCGCCAGCGTCCATCCATTTCCAAACCACCCAAACTCATTATCATCACAATAATTGTACTCAAAGTCTTCCCAACGAGGACGACTCAAAGTCCGCACGCAGTGCAAACTGCTGCCTGGCCACAATGCCGTGATCCGTCCGCGCTTCTGCTCCTCGCGCGAGGCACCAATCTCGTATGTCTTGTACCAAGAATTGCACTCCTCTGCGAAGACAGTCTGTTTGAAGAATGTATCACAATAGTCAGTGAATGCCTGGACCACATTTTGCTTTGGTTCGATCCGCGCGATGTTATCGTATGCCATTCGAGCGAGGATCTTGGCAATGTATGTATTTGTCTTCTCGATCACGAGGAGGAGACTGCCCGCACCGGGCATCGAATTCGGGCCCATTGACTGGAAGAAGTTGGGGAAGCCATCTGTGCAGACGCTCAGATATGTCTCTGGGCGCTTTTGGAAGCGCTCTCTTAGGTTCACTCCGCCAACACCGTATATGGGAAAACTTCGGCTGGCGGGTGAGGTCTGGAAGCCAGTGGCGCAGATAATTACATCAACTGGACGGTGTTGACCATCCGCAGTGAAGATTCCAGTTTCGTCAATCTTGATGATTCCAGAGGTGATGGTGTCAACCTTTGGAGATGCCAGGGCCTCAAGGTATCCTGGTCCCGGTGACATGCGCTTGCAGTAAGGTGAGAAGTCAGGCCGAAGGTGCTCATAGATGTCAGGTCTTTCCTTGAGTCTTTGGGTCATGGACTCCTGGGCTAGAAGCCGAAGATTGGTCTGTTCTGAGGTCCCGCTGAAGAGAACACCAAAGTTCTTGTTGATGTTGTGCTCGATGGAGCGTCTGTACTTCAAGTATGCTTCTCGATCCGTTTCCCAGCTTTGAATTTCGTCTGGGGAATACTGAAAGTTACCACCTGCTTCTTTGATACGCTGCCTGGTCTCTGGATCTCCGAAGAGACCAACAATCCAGGATTTTCCGCGTATGTAATGATCCATATGCTTGACATCAGGCAGTATTGCGGGGACAATCTGGAGTCCACTACTGCCATTTCCAATAACAGCGACAGACTTGCCCTGTTTCATGGCTTCTTGTCAGTGATAGGGCCTCTGAAGCCTGCGTGAGCGTCATTTCTTACCTTGAGATCAACGTTCGTATCCCAGTTTGCACTATGAAGGAGTTGGCCCTTGAAAGACTTGATGCCGTTGATATCCGGCCATCGCCACTCGTTCAATACGCCTTCGCCTGTAACAAGCACCTCTGCAGAGTCTTCATACTCGAGACCTGTCGTCAAGTCTTTTAGCTGGACAAACCACTTGTTAGTGGTCTCGCTCCACCGAGCGCCGGTACACTTCTGCTGAAATCTCATGTGTTTCCTGATGCCATATTTAGTGGCAATGTCTTTCCAGTACTGGAGGATCTCAGGCGCAGAGGCAAAGAAGGAAGACCATCGAGGGGACGACTCAGAGGTCAACTGGTATGCGTGTGCAGGGACATCTAAGGTTTGTCAGTAAGATATTAGACATACACGCTTGATAGTAGATACTGACCACAGGCACAACCGGGGTATCTATAAGAGATCATATCAGCTTTAGCCTTCGGTAGCTCCGATTGTTCGGACTTACCTATTCTCATACCATGTTCCGCCAAGCTCAGGGTTCTTCTCATAGATAACAAGCTCTAGATTAGGGACTTGCTTTCTAAACTCAATGGCACCGCAGATGCCAGAAATTCCAGCACCAATGTAGATGACCTTGAGTGGGCGAGCCTGATCTGTGCATCGCTGTGAGACCCATGGTTTAGGCATTTCCTTAACCGCTGGCGATGATGTTTCTTTGCCACTGGTGTTATAGTGTCCTTCCTTGGTTGGAAATGAAGTACTGCTGGCAAAGTTGCCGTTGGAAAGGAAGCTGGGCAACTTGCTGCCACTGTCACCAAGAGCGTTAGGCATCGTGAGTTGTGGGATACAGGCCTGGTATGATGAAAGTCTGGTATGAAGACAAGCTCTGCGGTTGGAAGGTTTATATGTATGAGCACTGCTTATCTTTAAAGACTTTTTGCTATCATCACGGGGTCAAACCATGGCAAATCAACACAGGGCACAGTTACCGAGTCAAGACCCTCCATGCATTGGTGTCTCGCCACTCGTTATCATAACATTCCCCCAACAGAAACACCGGCAGATACGAAAGGAGGTAAGCCTAGTGCATTACCCCGCGGTTCTACATGCAAGTTTCGCGTGTTCTGTCCTTCATTAGGTTAAGGATATCACGGTTAAGGTTTCCGATTATCAGCGGTTAGCAACTCCGAGCGCTATCTCCCCGCAATTCTCGGAATGCCTAACCGTTAGTCTCGTGAGCCACTGACACGCAAGCCAAAGTGATATCGATCACTGAGAATTGTGGAACAGGTCCCCTCATCTGTCATTTGGGAGATATAAGTAGCCGTGGATAAGAAAGGAATATTGTGTAACCATCATCCCACGCAACCGTACTATTGAGTCGTTGAACGTCAGGTGTTGCGGCTTTCGCCCCATTGACCTTCAATTCTATTACACTGCTCCAGTTACATCTTACAAAGGCCTGAAGCGTCCTGCCATTCTACTGTCAACATGGAGACTTTACCAGAACCAATTCTGTACCACTTGAAGCCAACCAAGCTGATTCCCAACTCACCAAGACCACTACTCCATTACAAGAACGCCTTTGTCAAAGATGGTCAGGTCGATCGTACAAAAGCATTCGATACTTTTTGCGGCAATGACTGGGACGTACAATGGGTCGTCAGATATGGTCAACATCAGCGATCCCATTATCATTCCCAGTCCCATGAAGTTATGGTAGTTGTCTCTGGCCCTGGCCGCATCCGCTGGGGTGTTGCAGACTTGAGCGACGACCCACAAGAGCATACTTCCGGAACAGCCTATGAAGATGGCGGACTAGAGCTCGAGGTCAACGTGGGAGATCTTTTTGTCATCCCAGCAGGCATTGCACACAAATCATACGATCCATCCGCTAATACGGCATCTTTCGGTTGTATGACTGGAGACGCTCGTGGTATTGCAGCCGAAAACCCGAGGATTGCTGTTGCAGAGGTGCCACTGGAAGGGTTCTGTATGATGGGGGCTTATCCGCGGGGGTTTTCATGGACATGGGATGAAGGAGGCGATAGTGCAGACGACTTCGAAGCAGTATGGGGCGTTAAAAATCCTACCGCCGATCCATTTACTGGAGAGAATGGTGGTATCAGCAAGTACTGGAAGCCGTAGTGAGAGCCTAACAAATGGAAGATTGTAAGAGAGGATATAGACAGAGGTTCTATTTCGTCAGTCTATCTATCTCATTGTAATGGAATGTTGTGAGAACATTAAAAAATTCTAGAATCGTAAAAAGAAACATGTCTCAAAGTGATGGGACATGAGAATGGCAAAAGAAAGGGTCTGGCCGGGGATTGAACCCGGGACCTCTCGCAAGCTGAGCTGTAGGGTTTTCCCTAAGCGAGAATCATACCACTAGACCACCAGACCGTGGAGGAAATACCACGTGATGTGATTGAAGTGTGAGCTCCAAAACTTCGTCTATATCCAAAACACGCACAAACTACATAATCCTAAAATCTCCTCATATCAAAGACTTGATTCAGGCACTTAAGTTCCACAGCTAAGCTCATACAGGCTATAGCAGTATTGTCTGTGTTAAAACCAGACTACTTTATGAATATTTCTTAAGTTTTAAGTTAATTACCGTTACACAATTAACCCTTATTAAGAACAAATTCATGTCTCCTGCATTGCGAATCCAAGACCTAGATCTTGGATATCCGGGAGCTCAACTGTCTTTAGAAGGTCGCCAAGGAGATTGAATGGATAATTAAGGTCTACGACTTATTATAGTTAAACATGTCTAGATAGGTCTCAAACTCATCTACATTCTCCGTAAACAACCGGAAGTGCCTTGTTTTTTGTTCAAATATGTAACCAGAGATTTGCACATGACGACCCAGGGTTTACTGAATTTGTTCATCATTGCGGTTAGTATCTATACTGGGGAATGTCTTGCAGAACCAAGTACGTATCGGTATCTCTCATATTTACACGCACGTCACTACATTTTAGACTCAGTGCAGATAGATGCATCACAGGCCAAAGCAGCATATAATAATGTATATATATCTCCTAGGCCTCAATCAGGGGTGCTAATGAAGTAGAAAAAACTGAATATTCTAGCTTTCAATAATCCCAGGCTGTCGGTAAATAGAAACATCGATGATGTGCTGTCCAACAGACAGCGTCTGTATTGAAGAGCCCATACAGATGAATCTTGAGTGACATCACCGCGTAACGTTGCACAAGGCTACTTCTAAGACGCCCTTTGAGGAAGCCAGGGCGGTAGTAGCATCGTCATCTGAAGCAAACTCTTATCAATTGTCGCAGCAAATATGCCCCTTTTAAAGGAAGCAACATTTACTCTTCGAAGCCCCTGCTGCATTAAGTGTTAACCATCCTTAAATGTTGTCCTTCCTTCTGGACGTGCAGTTGTGTCATAGGAGATGTGCAACTGAGCGACTTATGACTGGTAAACTTCGACCGCTCACCTTAACTGTAATTCCAACAGAGTGGAACTTTTGTTGCAACTCAACTGCCGAGCCCTGGACTCGGTAACCTCTTATCACAGAGTACATTTGGCAACCGAGTGACCATGCAGGGCTCGGTGAAAGGACAATCACCATTGGCCATCCAATGAATCTCCGACGCGGTTCGTGGTGCCAGTGAGATCGTAACTCTCCCTAGAATCTTCCATCTATCTCACCATAGCTTAAGGTAGCCGTTATGAACGCCTAGACGCGTTGTCAAGATTCACATGTTCCTGTACATATTAGTTTCACACGTTGTGACGACGCCAAGCATGAGAAGCAAAGACCAACAAACTCCAGGCGGCCATCCGTTGTGGCCGGTTTCCAGGTACGCCGAAACTTGTCAAGATCAGCACTGATGTTTGTTAGACAAACCCTAATGTCTCGTAAAGACTGTTAAAGGGAAAGACCCATCTTCGGGGTCTTGATAATCTACCGAATAGTTGGCTTTCACTATGATTCGCCCTTGCCGAAGCCATTGCCGTAGTCGTTTTTGCTGGCGTGTTGACGTGGCTAGCACTTCCCTAGACGTAAACGAACCTAAACGAGACCTTTTCCTGCACGAGGCTGTTCTTGTTATAGTCTGTCGAATGAGCGGATGGACCTCCGAAATCAACCCCCTGCATCCCACTCGATAACCCCACAGGTCAGCCGCAGTATAGGGCACCTTCGGTAACCTCAACTCAAGCCACGGCTTGGATGTTGCGGTGCGCATATGTGAATTAGTGTTGAGCTCGCTTGGGAACTGAAGCTTAATTGTGCGCCTTCCTGCGTGAGATGGCGTGGTTTCATGTGATTCTTGTCGACCTAGTTGCTGTGATGATAAGTGACATTCGGGATTAAAAACCAGATCCTCCAATCCTTCATGAAAGTCTTCTTGCAGATGCCTAATACGACTTTAGGGTCTGAAGCTCAAAACTTGTACCTTTGCTTTTTCATATTCAAAGTATTGGGATCAAAGAACTCGACTGGGTTCAATCACTGTAGGCAGTAGTGAAATTGGTAGGGGATCCGCGGCGCTAAAATGAAATTGCGCTGTAGCCTTAAATGGATAATGCTCCCGGGACTAGCCGCACAAACATCATCCTCACTTATGAGTCGAGGCTCACGTCCAGGGTTCCAAGACCTTGGGTATGCCACTGTGCCGAGTTCCGTACTCGATGCTTCTTCGTTATGCATATTTATGGCTGATGGCACCTGTCACCTCGAGATGGCTTCAGTCTAGCCTATAAGGCTTCACTAGGTAGCTAGCGACATGCCATCGGGCCATAGAGCCCTTCATCATTAGTTAATGCTACCTAATCCCAGTCAAAGCTGTATTCAGTCCAGCTTGTCACCAATATTATTGATTTATTCTTGTTCAAAAACTACAGTCTCCATCGCTTATCGACGATTTATGGACCCGAGAGCGGGCACGATATTCCATGGACTTTCCGGAGTTCCGTGCGGGCTTGTAATACAGCCCCCATCCGAGCGTTGCTCGGCAGTTGGATTGCATAGGGCGAGAATATCCCCCAAACCTGTTCCTAGTCGTTGAATTCACAAAGGTCCCCCTGGACCCCAGTGTTTTGCTTCCTCCCGGGTTCCCAGTTAGGAGATGTTCCAAGACCTTACAGGGGTCTAGTACGAGGCTTGGTGAAAATTTCCGTATATAACAGCCAAAACCTCCAATAGGATCAGTTACCAAGGGTCTTCGTATTCAAACGCCTAAAATAACGGGCCGATTATGCAACATTAGGTGTAAGTGAACAGAGCCTCCGGGGGGTGAGAGAATAAAGGGATCGCCCACTTTGTAGGACAACAGGCTCTCAAAGAAACTGTCTCATATACTCACTGCCATCAATGAAGCTCAGTATACTTGCAGTCTAAGCAGGATTCGACAACGTACTATGTGAAGCGCCCATAGAAGATGTAATACGTTCGAACAGATAGATTTGGCAAGCGTACCAACGAAAGCAGTTATGTCTAGTCTTAGAGTTCCCTATTTCCAAGTTCCTTATCATCTCCTTGGCATATGAAAATGGAACACTAACAAGCCGTCCTTTGATTAGTCTGCAAAGCTAAACTTTCCAAACCTTGTAGCTTTTAGCCTAACACACAAGCATAGCGCCTATCTGAATCTCTTGATACTCTGAGCCAGAACTCTCAAGCATCAAGGTTTATAAGTCCTCGTATAGATAGGACAAATTCTTTCATCTGCCGGTGTTTTCTTGTCATTTCTAGTAGACTCTACAGTATATATACTCCCATTCATCTCTTAACATGAAGTTCAAAAACCATTCTTCTTTCTTTCACCTAGCAGCCTCTTCATCTCGCAAGTTAACAACACTCCTTCATCTCTAGACTCTCCTCAAGCAACATGAAGTTCTCTATCATCACATTATCCTTCATCACCCTCGTTACTGCAGTTCCTGTAGCTGATCAGAGCGGTGAGATCTCATATGGTGCTCTCAACCGGAACAATATCCCTTGCTCACTCAAAGGCGCCTCGGCCGCGAACTGCCATCCTGGCGGCGAAGCCAACCCCTACAACCGGGGCTGCAGCGCTATTACAAAGTGCCGCGATGGTACCGGTAACAACGTAGGCCACCAGACTGAATTCCTCGTATGAAACGTCATCTAACTCTTTATTCAGTGAGGAGGATTCCATCATGTTCGGTCATTGGAATGGTTTGGGCGGAAGGCCAGATCATACGAAAATGCGAGTTATGATAGAACCTAGGTTTTTCATCCGACCGACTCACAACGCGGAACGGTTTTCCTAGTACATAGTTCGCTTGGCTTCTCATTTATTATCAGTATAAAAATATTCATTTAACTCTATATTTCTAGCATTTCCTTCACTATTAAGGCATGGCCTACTAAGGTTCCCGTATCTTAAGATCCCACCTGTAAATGCACTTATACTTGGTAGAGAGAGCCAGGGTGACAGGCTCACTGTTTTCATGCTATGTTGGGTCTCTTGTTGTTATTACTGACTGTCTGTCTCTCAGCAGAATCGTTTCCTTTCGCCAGACCAGGAGAGACCTATCAGTCCTGTTAACGTTCCATTGTTTATAGTCGAAAGTCATGGACCAGAGCTTAAATCAGCATAGAGAACGTGATTGCCAAGAGGTAGTTCTTCGGGGCTTGACTGGATTAGAACGTAGGTAAGTCGGCTATCACCCTGCAAAGTTCCTGGTAAAGGATATCCTGATAAAATGTGGTTTCTTCGAGAGAAACCTTGTCTAATAGTAACCTACTTACATCTTGGGATTCAGACATATAAGTCAGCTTGAGGTGTAAAAGGTCATGAGAATCATACAAGTTGTCGCTCAAGTCCATGATTTTGGCTTGATCTGCTAAAACATTTGTTGTCCATCATGAGGATATTAGCAGAGAAGTGGAAGGTGATATAAGCTTACGGTATGGACATCATGGGATCCAAGGCCATAGAAAAGACGTTGAAAGATGGATATTAAGTATGACTCTAGGGTAGCGTGGCATGCCTTACCACAACTACCGACTGTTTGGGTAGGATTGGCAGAGATAACGACAGCCTTATCTTGGCAGACAGCCGGTGTGAGATTGGGGAGAGATTGGAGAGCCAATCAGTGGAACATTGTGCTGATCGGACTCAGCCCATTGGTAGATTGTGATCCTCACTCCTGAATCAAGGAATCGCCGTCCGCGGTGTCCGCCCCACTTAAGTAAAATAAGAAGCACGTCAGCAAATGCATCATCCCAAAGTCAAAATGCGTGCCAAATTAAATCCTCGCACTTTTGTTTACTCCTTATTTTACGTGTTTTGATGATTCTACTGCTTGAGCTGCGTGAAGCAGCCAGGTAAACCCCCACAAGTATGGCGTCTGTACATTTCGTCTGTCTTTACATCATTGCTTCTTTCACTGTTGGCGTCTTATCAGCGACTTCTCATGAATCTGACGTGATCATCTATGGCAACACGGTTGCCGCGCTGGCAGCTGCCATTCAAACGGTTCGTATGAACAGAACCGCCACTTTAGTCTTCCCGACATCACGTATCGGCGGTCTTACTACTTCGGGATTGGGCTGGACGGACTCAAAGGATGGAAACACCATTGGTGGAATTGCCAGGGAGTTTTACGGTAAAGTGTACGACTATTACGACAACGACGACGCATGGACGCGTGAGACCCGAGACGACTATCTAGCAAAGCATATCGAGGCGCAGCCTGGGCCAGCCATTGGCGACAAGGTTCAATGGACGTTTGAACCCAAAGTTGCAGAGGAGATCTTGGAGAAATGGATCAAGGATGAGGGAATTTCTGTCTTTCGAAACGAGTCCATCCTTCGTACTAGCAGCGGCGTGAAGAAGGATGGTACAGTCATCAAGTCCTTTCAAACACGGTCCGGGTCAACTTTCTCAGGAAAGATGTTTATTGATGCTGGCTACGAAGGCGATCTCATGGAGACAGCAGGCATATCATATCGCGTTGGGCGCGAAGACAAGCAGGAGTTTGATGAGTCGGCGGCTGGTATTCACTTCAACGAGCCCAGACGACTGGCTGCCATTGACCCCTACAACGACCCTGATGATCCTAATAGCGGTTTGCTCCCCGGGGTTGGTCGCGTGATCACCAAGTTCGCAGCTTTAGAGTCGCGCGGCAAGAAAGATCATCGTCTTCAAGCCTTCAACTATCGGCTATCTCTAACCAGAGAAGATGACAATAAGGTGGAATTCTTCAAACCAGATGGCTACAATGAATCTCACTACAAGATCTTGATCCGATATATCAAGACTGGTTATCTGGGCCCATTCTTCACGACGCAACTCATGCCGAATCTTAAAACCGATACCAACGCAGCTGGCCAGATTAGTACTGATCTAATAGGCGGAAGTTACAACAAGACGTCCAACTATGCTGAGTATTCTTATGAGGAGCGGGAGGCGGCTGCGGAAAGGCACAAGATCTGGGCGCAAGGACTTCTCTGGACATTGGCGAACCACAAAGATGTACCGGAATTCATTCGCAAGAACACCAGCGCCTGGGGCTACGCGAAGGATGAGTGGACTGACAATGGCAACTGGCCCTACGAGATATATATTCGTGAGGCTCGACGGATGGACGGCGAGTACACAATGACGCAAGCCGACATTCAGCATCCAAAGCCGTATGAAAACGACACTGTCGTTGCAGTTGGATACTACACTCTCGACGTCCATCAAGTCGAACGTGTCGTTATCAACGATCGGATACATGACGAAGGTCTCATCCATGTTCCAAATCCCGGGCCTTTCAGCGTCCCATACGGATCAATCGTTCCTAGAAAGGAGGACGCCACCAACTTTGTCAACCCCGTGACGATGAGCGCCACGCATATTGCTCTGTCTGCAATCCGCATGGAGCCTGTCTATATGATCATGGGACAGAGTGCGGGAGCAGCGGCTGTTCTGGCCATCGAGGATAATGTCGCTGTGCAGGATATTGATCGAAAGAAGCTGAAAGGAAGGTTAAAGGATCATGCACAGGTCTTGGAGTCTTTCTCTATAACATTGAAGCCAAGTCAGAACTTGTTTCTTGTTGGTTTCATTTGTCTTTTTTATATCATATTATAGATGCATAACAATAGAGGTATATAGAATGAAAGGCATTGATTGATGTCTTATTGCCATCACTTCGCCAACCGTACTATTGTATGTCTGTCGAGGTACTGCGTTACTTTAGGAAGCCTACGCAATAATTAAAGTGTTTATGGTAGCCTTCCGTACTACTCACACTACCAATGGAGGATTCCAAGTCCTCGCCTATTAAAGAACTTGCTCAATACGCAGTTGTAGCTGATATTAGTAGCACTTAAGAACAACGTGAACGCTTCTGGGTAGAAGCTTCTATCAGGAGAGAAAAGAAATCATGTTCTCATTCATCACCTGTATTCGCAGCCTACAGCTTAGCCTTAAAGGCGGCAGACAAATCACATAATAGGTACTTAGGAAGCAGTAAGGAAGCAAGGCCAGAGATAGACCATTAAATCTACACAGCACTAATTCTATTAGTGCTACACGACTATAACAGGTCGTTCGCTCTAACCGTAAAATTTGTTCTTGTCGATACTTTATGCAGCTTCCTAAAACCTTGAATTGCCTAGAACTCTTCCTTAAAGCTTCAAGTATATTGCTGGTATATCATGAGTTCCAGAAATCGACAATACGACCTTCCAAGAGCCTCTTTTGGAACGGTAGCACCTCCGTCCTAAACTGTTTTCGGTTTTTCCACTCACTCCGTCGGTCCGAATATTTCTCGAAACTTTCTGGGAAATCAACCAACTCAGGGCATGACTTCAAGAAGCCATCAATAAGTCGAGGCGGTGTCTCATCAGGCAACTTTATGTACGGCAAGTCCGTCGACAACGCGACGACCCGAAGTCCTATAACCTAGCCCGAACGCTCGTACAGAGTATATATAGTAATAAGCATAAATACCACGTCGACTACCATGGGACACTCCGGCATGAGTCCATTACCACTCTGACGGTATTCGGAAACTTCGGCGAAGCAACTCTAACAAGGACTTCACGTCACTTGATTTACCCTGGAAAACATGCCGGCAACTCCCATGTCCTGGGCTCCTCTGTCCTATGATCCTACCAAGATAGATAACGATGGAGTTGGTCCTCTTAGCGAGCTGGCTTTGCTCTTCGACCAACATTCTGACCAACTGACCACCAAATAGACATTCGTGAATAGATACGACGGTCGAAAGACTCTAGCATACGTGACAGAACACACCAACAATGTTAACAAGTTTGTGAACCCTACTTCCATCAAGACACTCTGATAATTGTAGTGAACCCTACAGTGTCTTTATGTTCTACTGGATCACCACCAAATGCGGCAAGAAATATCACCTGATAAGCAACGCAGGCTTGCGAGGATCCCAACTTCTTGGAACCTTCATTTCCCTCGATGAACTCCAGGATCTTACCTCACGAAGAGCCTCCATTCTGTATCCTGGCTCGGGAAACCACAAGCTCCTGGAGCTGAAGAGCGCAACACAGAACATCACTAGTCCCGAGGACGGTGATCAATGGACCAATACCCATCTCGATCTTGATTTTGTTGGTACTAAATTGGATGTCACTCTGCGACCTACCGGTGGAAGCTTCTACTACGGCGGCGGCAGCGGCATACAGGTTGTCAATCGGGGACCGGATCCTGATGGCGTGTCCCTGATCGCCTTTGCGTCTGTCTGGCACCCCAATAGCCGGCATGAAATGCTGCCAATTGGTCCCAAGAGCCGGGCTTCCGATATTAGCGTCAGCCCCCGACCAGGCTTGAAGTACTTCAACACTTTCTTCCTGGATTTGCCGTGTCGAAATGCCCACTTTACGTTTGATAAGTGGGTGCGTGATGGTGAGTTGAATCCAGCCATGGAAGAGCAGCGCGACAAGTACAATACAATCTCAGAGTCGTATGGTGAAGGAACTGGCATGTGGGATGACAAGCAAGTTTTGATCCAGGGTCACGTAGAGCAGCTGTCTATGATGAGATAGTACCTAACATACATGTATATAATGGTCAAGGTCTAAGATAGATATATAATCTAACTATTTCTTATATAAAAGAGACTTTAAATGATAACTGTATTACTTGAACTATTGAAACCCTTTATATGGCTGCCACGCTGGGTACACTGCCAACAGGGTTGGACTTCAGACCTTGTTTGTGGCAAGCCTCGGTCTAATCTAGCCGGAGAAGATACTTTAGAGAGCTGAAGAGGCTATGAACAGATGCACAAGCATACAAGGAAGTACAATTAATATATTCTGGATTGTCACCGTCTTAAAGAGGTGTTCAACTTCAACATCCTTCTAAGAAGAGTTGGAATTATCAGCACAAGACCAGGCGCCTGAGCCACCAGCAGCTTTGTAGGCCTGGATGATATCGACGATTGATCCGTAAGTACCAGCGACCATCAACAAGGTGCCAGAAGCAATAACAAACACACTCCATCCACAAGCGGATACCCACTTGGGCGAAACAGCGCGTTTCTCCCAGTTGTCGTAAAACCACATGAAGCCCATGGTCTGGAAACACATGAGAGTACCGACGAGAGCTCCAATCAAGGAGATGAGGCTGTAGAAGATGGGAATAGCACTGGCGATGATGTAGGCAATGATTGACACGACGAATGTGCAACCTAACCAAGTGCTCCAGTGAACCGCGGAGTTGGAAGCCAAATGTTTTGTGTTTCTCAACAGTCGAACAAACATGTACTTGCTAGGCAGCTGTATCTCATTAGCAACATAGAAGGAATGGAAGAATGCGAAGAATGCGAGTCATACATGAGTGACAAGAGTAATCGAGACGATCAATCCTGGAATTGCGACACCGTAACTGGCCTTCTTGATGGTATCACCAGCCGAGCCCAGAGCAGGCGAGGATACATAAGATCCACAGAAGTAATACATCAGGCAACCAATCGTAAGGTAGGTCACGGTCACAATGGCCTGACATATGGTCAGAGCTCGTGTATATTGTTCCGGTCGGCGCATCTCAGCGACAATGGCGAAAAAGCCTGGAGTGCCGCCATATGCTGAGATAAGAGAGCAGATTGCTGAAGCTGCTTGGACGAAGGAGGGTTTGTTAAAGAGCTTGTAGTCTGAGACCCAAACACCGTCTTGGGGGGCTGCTGCTGGTCGCTCTTGGACACCTGTCGCGATGGTGACCATGATCACTATAGATATTAGCTATTAATCTTAAGGTTCATGTGGAACTCACCAGAGATCATGATGCTGATGACACCGATCCATGCTAGCCAGCTCATGCGAGCAAGGGTTCTGATGCTCGAGAGACCAAAGCCCAGGACTGCAGCGACGGCGACGAAGACGGCGGTGCAAGCTCCATGGCTAGACACAGCATTGAGTCCAATAGAGAGACTGAGCATACCAGCACCGGATACAAAGACCCAGTCTATGTACCAAATCAGCACTTTGCTATTCATGACTGACATCACAACTTACAGATCCACATGGCAAAGCCAAAGAACTCCTTGCCTACGACCCCAAACATCATTTCTCCAGCATCGTCGATGGCGTAAACGTGACGATGTCGCAGCTTGAAGAGACCAACGATCCAATTGGACCAGGTTGTTATAACCGCAACAGCTAGCAGACAGATAATGCCGGGTATCATGCCAAGCGCGTTGAAAGTCGCTGGAATCGAGAGGACGCCGAGACCGATTTGTGTTTTCATCATCAACCCAGCGGTACCGATGAGTCCGACCTGGAAAAACTCGTCAACTCTGTGAATCATGCCACTTTCTTTCGCGAAATCTGCTTACGCTTCTGTAGTCAGGACCCTCATCCGAAATCTCACCAAAAACAGCATCATGATGCAACGAGGCTTCATTGTCGGGCTTGTTCAACTGCGAGGGAGTAAGAGCCAGGTCATTACCCTCCTCGGCAGTCGAACTGATGTTATAACTATTCATGATGATGTGTTCTTGCTTGAAAGCAGGGATCCGCAAAATAAAAAAGAACAGCAGCCGGACACGTCTTTATACGTAAAACTTTGACTCATGCTCCATACTCAGCCCACTCTCGCCCCCAGA
The DNA here is from genome assembly GCA_013781345.1 of Fusarium coicis. Taxonomy (NCBI): domain Eukaryota; kingdom Fungi; phylum Ascomycota; class Sordariomycetes; order Hypocreales; family Nectriaceae; genus Fusarium; species Fusarium coicis. The sequence goes on along the minus strand of JAAOAJ010000037.1, from coordinate 134,492 downwards.
CCCAGTATTGAGAAACCGGCCCCGGGCATCAGGAGCGCATCTGCCGAGAGCAAAGAGAGATAAACCAATTAAGCAGGGCGTGATGAGTGAGCATCCGGGGTTCCCCAGATATTACCCCACGGACGGAAGCATGGAAATTTCACTGATCCAACGAGTCTAATCAATTGCAGAGGGAGAGAGGGTGAAAATTTGGTGATAACGTTCCGTACCCACTGCGGAAGTGCTAGGGCCAATCGCTTTCCGCGCACTGGAGCGACTTCGGTGGGTTGGCCAATAGGGTTGGCAAATAGGGTTGGCACAGACCCTGACGTGGGTGATACGCCTTATTACATAAATTCCGAGACCGTGCATACAACCCCGATCTTCGGTCCTTTTTGGTGAAGTCGAGTTGCAGACAGGAAGCTTGTTATATCTTTCCGGTTGTAGATAGTGATATAGCTATCCATTATGCAGTTTGGGAGATATCGTGTCTGGTACTGATTGGTCTCGCTTATCCAGGCCCCGAGCTGAAACGATTGACTTTCAATCATAGGAGATTCGAAGAGGTTACCGTTACAAATCGCAGTTTTGAGTTTTGACCTCTTGGGAAATGATTCACACTAAGAGGCCCTGCTGGCGTTTCGTAGCTCTCAGCCATGCAACGCATCTAACTTCCGTCCCGTCCATCCGTCGATCCGCAACCGCACGGAAGTCTATCCTCGCCTCATGTGTATCAACATGTTGCACTTCTTATACAATAATACAATCTAATGCTCGTCCATACTTGACAACCCCTTACCCGACTCCCGACATGTTTTAATAAGTTGACTGCGTGCGGACGACGGGTACGGGGGGTCTTATAATTTCCTGATCAGGTACGAATTGAGATTGTCGACAAGGCAAAGGAAGAAGCCGATCTCGCCTGGGTCTATCCGATCACTTTACTGACTCTCTTTCCCGATACTCAAGCATATCCGATGTTACCTATCTGAATTTCATCATTGGAATTGTTGTAATTGCATGACCAAACCTTTTCCCCCATCCGTATACCACTTTACACCGTGAAACAACTACCTCAATAGTAAGACAGCCAAGCCAGGTCGCGTAGCGACCTCCATAGGCGCGACATATCCGAACTACAACTCAGTAAACACGAAACCTAAAACAAGTATACTTTTTGTTCTCTCTTGGCTTGCTGCTTAACTTATTAACTCCACGGAGTACGGTCGGTCATATGCAAAGGCTTATAATTTCTAATCTTATCTTGTCTTATCTTATCTGACAGTTCTTATCATCGATTACCCTGAACCCCCAGAAGCGAGCTGAAAACTTAAGCTTCTACCAAGGGTCCTCCCATCCTTGCGCTGCACCACTTGGGTAGGATGCTCATGCCAATTGAGCTAGGCGTGCTTCACCGCCCGTATGCGTAAGGATTGCTAATTGCTCTTGTAATGGTATAACGTCGCACTAAATAATTGCTAATCAGTGTAACACAATACTTCCAACTCTTCACAATTGCACCAACGGACACAGCAAAAGATTTTCCTAGTAGTCACGATTTCTAATCGAAGCTGTACAATAGTTCTATTAGCTCCAACAAGGGTCAGTCTATGCGGTGCAATGTTCTCAGATATTAAATCCCGCGTTGCTTCCCGCAATATGAAGCTTTCCCCGGTCTGTTCTTGAGTCGACTGCGACCGCACATCTGACCATATGGCTTCATCATCAACGCAAAATGGCACACCCAGCACGAGAGAGGACTTATTGTCCGTCCTAAGAGGTCAAAACCTTAGAGTCCCAGACTTGGGTCCGATGCATATTGGATGGCCGAAAGACGTGAATCCGCACGTGGAGGCCATCGACTTCAAGATCCTCCAGTTGATAGAAACGTCAGAGAACACCACCCTAGGAACACCAAGAAGGACGCTGACATATCCTCCAGACACGCTATCAACGAAACGGTACGCTCGCGTCTCACCAAAGCTAACCTATCGGAGCAACTGGCTGGCTGGTACCCGTACGCCTCCCGTGAAAAGCTAGAGGTCTTGACATCCTTCCAAGTCTGGATGTTCATCATCGACGACCTACTCGATCAATATTCCATAGTCGAACAGTTTGATTACGAAAAGCTGCAGGCCCTACTGGATGACTGTGAGGACTATGTCGAGAAATGCCTTGGCGTTTCAAGCAAGGAGGTTGAGCCATCGACTCGTTACCTAGATCACGACGCTGTATTGTCTTTTGAGGAGTACGCTTCGACTGTTCGTCGTCTTTACAGTGACAACCCGAGTTACCGAAAGCGCATCGCCAAGGAGGCCATTGCTACCCTGAAAGCATACCAAAAGGAAGCCCTCAATCGAAGGAATGCCCATCTTCCTTCTCTAGAGGAGTATCTTGGCTACCGGGATGCATCTTCCTGTATGAAGCAAGTGGCGGCCAACATCGAATTCGCCAATGGGCTTGACTTGCCTGAGTACGTCATGGAATCTAAGGAGATCCAAGATCTATATGATGCCACCGTCAAAGTCATGTGGATCACGAATGACATGGTGAGCGTGCGCAAGGAGATACGAGAAGGGTTCGTCGAGAACATCGTGGTCTTGTTGGCACACGGTGATATGCGGCGAGGACTTGATGCGTCACTCGACAGGCTTCAAGTTGAGATTGACTGAGTAAATAAAGCTGCTGATGACGCCGCGAGTCGATTTGCCGGCGAGACCTTTGAGCGCGATATTGCCTTGCTGGCCAAGAACTGCAAGAATATGTGCCTGAGCAGTTGGTTCTGGAGGTAAGTCTCAATCGTGTCCAATTCTAGCGCATAACTGACCAAATAGCGTCAAAACCCAAAGATATTGTCTTCACGATATAAAGTCGGATGCGGATGGGGGCTTTAACTTCACGATTGATCATATTACCGAGGGGACATTGTGAACTCGTTTGGCCGTGATATTCCCGGGTCAACCATCACGATCATTCGCTTGACAACGATCCCACTTTACGGAGTTGCTCATTTCTAACCAGTGTTGGGACTAGAAGAGTATAAATGACACGTTTTGTATGCGCTGTGGCGTCGTGTTTATCCCCGTGCAGTCGCAGTCCGTGCTGAACCCTCCACGCTATGATATTCATTCCGTAACAATTCCACAGCGCCCTCCAATCCGGCCCGATACCGCCCTCTTTCAATCAATAAAATCAGATTAGATTAGATTGATTAAACAAGTTTTTACCTTCTCAAAACTCTGCCTCACAGCTTTCTGCTCTGCCTTTGGCCCTAGATAATCTGACTGACGTACGCGGTGGAGCTAAGCGTGCCGTGTTTACCGTGGAAAAGACCCTCTTTGCTTTACGAGCCTCATCGCTATTTGCCAAGCATGCCACTCAGCTTGCCGATCCTGCCGTATTCTGCAGGGACGCGACCAACAGAGTCGGAACCAACGGGACAAGATGATCTTATCTGATGCGCTCTTTTCGTTGTTTGATCCACCGGTGTCGGAAGATTCATGCCGGGGCCGTACAGCATGTCATTTCTTTTTAATGTAACCCTTTTTCTCGTTGAGGAATCTAAAAGTTCTCAAGCGTAATTCTCTCTTTCTTTGCTTGAACCGCCAAAATGGGCTTCTGGAACAGGTCGAACAAGACCTCTGATGTCGATCTTCAGGACATCACGACGACTACAGACCACGAAAAGAACCCTCACCCTGAAGATGGACACCCAGCTGTTCCTGATGATGCCCTCCCCGCCGAGGATGTCACCGAGGGTGTCAAAGACATGGAGGCCATCACCCTTGTATGGAGCAAGACATCGCTGATCTGCCTCTTCATCTTCATCTGGCTCGTGTACCTTCTCAATGCTTTCCAAAGCGCGACCGTCGGTAATTTACTACCGTATGTCACTAGCGACTGGAGCGCGCACTCGCTTCTCAACACCATTGGTGTTGTCGCGAGCTCAATGACTGCCGCTGTCTTCATTCCGCTTGCCAAACTCCTTGATCTCTGGGGCCGAGCTGAGGGTTATCTACTGATGGTGGGATTCTGCGAACTGGGCCTGATCCTGATGGCTACGTCCAAAGACCTGTCGACCTACTGTGCCGCAAATGTACGTAACAGAAATCACATGTTGGTCATCGGAGCTAACGTAATCGCAGGTCTTTTACTCAGTCGGTTTCACAGGCCTGATCTACAGTGTCGATGTCATGACTGCCGATGCTACCAACCTCAAGAACCGAGCCTTGGCATATGCCTTCACATCGTCCCCCTACATGATCTCTGCTTTTGCTGGATCTTACGCTTCGGACAGAATGCTGGCTGACATTGGTTGGCCTTGGGGTTTCGGCACCTTTGCCTTCATCACCCCTGTCGTCTGTGCCCCCTTGTATCTTCTTCTCAAGATCAACTTGCGAAAGGCCAAGAAGAATATTCTGCCAAAGAAGTCTAGTGGTCGCACTTTGAAGGAAAGCATCTGGCACTATGTACTCGAGTTTGACGGTAGGTTCGATCCGTATTTGAGAGGCCCCTAAAGCTAAACATCTGGCAGTCCTCGGCGTGTTCCTTTTTGCCGCTGGCTTAATCATTTTCCTTCTCCCGTTCACCATCGCTTCCATGGCACCTCACGGCTGGTCAACTGGGTACATCATCGCCATGATCATCGTCGGCTTCATCCTTCTCGTGGGCTTCGCCCTCAACGAGGTTTACTTTGCGCCTGTTCCTTTCCTCAAGTTCCACTTCTTGACTGATAGAACCCTCGTTGGCGCTTGTCTCCTCGATCTTACTTATCAGATCTCGTATTACTGCTGGAACAACTATTTCACGTCCTTCCTGCAAGTTGTTAACTATCTGACAGTCGCAGAAGCCGGTTACGTTAACAACACCTTCAACGTTGTGTCCGGCTTCTTGTTGTTCCTCGTGGGTTGGGGTATCCGCAAGACTGGGTACTTCAAGTGGCTCCTCTGGGCCGGTGTGCCGCTTTACATCCTCGCCCAAGGACTAATGATCTACTTCCGAAACCCAACTGGCTACGTTGGCTACTTAGTCATGTGTCAGATTTTCATTTCTGTCGGCGGAAGTGTTTTCACCATTTGCATGCAACTCGCCGTTCTTGCTGCTGTCGATCATCAGCACGTTGCTGCGGCGTTAGCTATGCTGAGCGTCACCGGTACAGCGGGCGGCAGTATCGGCGACACCATTTCTGGTGCTATCTGGACGAATACTTTTGAGAAGGCACTGAAAATGTATCTGCCCTCAAGTGCGCTTGAGAACCTCGATGCTATTTACGGAGATCTCCCTACGCAATTGAGCTACGCGAAGGGCACCCCAGAGCGCATCGCTATTCAGAAGGCATACGGATATGCGCAGACCCGAATGTTGGCAGCTGGAACGGCCATCATGGCATTGTCGTTTATCTGGGTCGCTCTTATCAGGAACCTGAAGGTCTCGGAGATGAGACAGACCAAAGGAAATGTTTTCTAGAAAGTCTCCTCCAGGAGGGCAGATGTTATTGATGGACTGGGTAAAATGGGCGGAAGGGCCGACACTTCAATGCTGCTCAAAAGTCAATGCAACCGAATTTTTTATGCCTAGCTAATAAATAACTAAAATGTCATTAAAATATGCATGTTTAATAAGCATATAAGCCCCGTGGGTCTCACTCTTCTCCCTTGCTCAGTGACATCCCCTTCCACGTGTGAGAATGCCAAAATTGGAACAAATCAAAGAATCCCCTGAGTCTAATTGATAAGATTAGGATCAAACGCTTCTTCTTCCGTTGATTAGGAAATCTCTCATCTCGTTCTGTTTAGACAATTCCTTGGGTTGATAGTGGCTGGCTGAGCAGTCTGTCGCCTAAGCAAGGGATGACTAGACGATGACTAGACCGAACCTAATGTTTTTTTGAACGGCTTTTCCACTAATTCGGGTCAATAGTCTCAGCCTTAGAACGACTTTGGACCCAGAGATCGCAATCGAGACCCTGAATTCAAATGATGGCGTCTGTCACTATCGACCCCTTTGCATGTTGTCATTTCAACGAGCAGACCATTTTACCGCCACCCACATTTCGCATTGCTTAGTTGCGCTCGGTCCCTTTGCCCTAATTCTTATACGTAGTCGGTGTCGTAGCAAATTTTCAATTTACCATTCTTGCGGCCGTTGCTGTTTTCACGTCAAAATGAAGGGCAATATTGGGGCCTTTGCGCTGCTAAGCGGCATTGTCAGTGGTGCCGCTGCCGTTGATGCGAGAGACGTCCAGTACGCGGATCAAGACCCTGGGACCTACTGTATTACCTATCTTTCAACGTACCTCGCCCCAGTATCAATTGCAACGGGGGTCCCGCGCCCAGCTGAAAACACCACACATGTCGAATTGATATCGACATCTACTACTGCTGCTCGAAGTTCAGATCTCGCTTCCTCGGTTGCTTCCAGCGCCTCCGCTTCGACTACTCTCGAGCCAACTGGACAACGCATCATCCTTCTTGTCAGCCCTTCGGGCGGTAACACAAAGCGCGATATCGGTGGTTTTGTTGGCGAAGGCAATCCCGACATCTGCACCTTTGCTACTGTCTTCACTCTTGGCAACGGTCGGCTTGCCCAGGGTGGTGTTCCAGTGTCATACCTCGGTGACGGCTACCAGAAACTTCAGGCATCCTCCTCAACGAGCGATAGTGCAATCTCGACCACTTTCAGCTCTGAAGGAGGGTTACTGCGCTTCCAAAACCCCTCGCTGCCCAATCGCGGAGCTTCATTCTGCCAGACCCCTTCTGATGGGCAGGTTTACATGACTTTCGGATCCGGGCCATCTGGCTGCGTACCGGTGTCTCTGAACGTGTACAGAGGTAAGTGTTGATGTATTCTTTTCGGTCCCTTACTAACAGCGGTCGATAGCTGAACAATGTATTAACGGTAGAATCGATGGCCTCGGCCCTACAACGACATCCACCAAGACTGATGAGACCATTTCAACACACTCGGCTGAAATAGATTCCACTGTAACACATTCCACTGAAGCTCTTTCCACGGAAGAGGTATCTGCGTCTGTGTCTGCTACTGAAGATTCTGGAATGTCAATGGGGTCATCATCATCCGACAGTCCCGCCAGCCAAGAGACAGAGGCTGCCAGTGGCACGTTGACTGATGAACCGACTGCAACACAATCCCAGGGAGGTGTAGTGATCACAAATGCCGTTTCCAACGGACGATTCTCTATCAAGGACCCGAACTCAGCAAGTGGCATATTTGGCTTCGAAGCTGAAGGTCAGGCCGAGCAACGAAACGGCGACTGCTACAAGGGAGATGGAAGCTCTGACAATGGCTGTGTTGCATTAGGCTCTTCTTCTGACTCACAGAAGCGAGCTTTCGGGGGACTGGCGAGTATCTCACAGTTTCTTACCAACCTTGCTCCAAGCAGAAATGTTCTGTATACTGTCCAGTTCTATTACGTCGTCATCACCGCTGGAGGTAGCCAGGCGTGCAGCGTCAATGGATACCTTGGCAATACCCAGTTCTACACCATGGGTCTTTTCACCAGCGGTGGCGTCAGTGTCTCATGGAACAGAGTCCTCACTACTGTCATGGCGGACTCTCGAAGCGCCAGCTTTGGCATCTCCCTGTCTTGCATGGGCAATGGGCTGGCGCTGATTTACGTCGACTCGGTCTTTGTCTCCAATCAGGTCACGCCCGACAACATCGATCAGTTCCAGCTGAACTTTGGAGATAGCGACACTCCTGAGGAGACTACCAGCAGACTCCCATCCACTCCAACCAGCGAACCGGCCAACCAAGTCACATCTATTGAGCCAGTCACTACTACCACGAACTCCCCTCCTGCTACCACCACGGGTTACACCAGACCCGAGATTCCTTCTCAAGAGGTCTGTCCCGATGGTTACAGGCCTCCGGGCTTTTGTGGACAGAAGTGGCCAAAGCCTTCAGAGCCATTCTGCGAGTACCGTTCCCAGCCTAATGCTCAGGCTGTGGCATATTCACTGTCGGAATATCCCATGCAAGGCATGGATATCCAGAAGTGCGCGTTGACTTGTGCTTATATCGATGAATGTTTCGCATTCGCTGTGAACAACAACCCGCGCTACCCTTGCAATTTCATCCTTGAGCCATTGAGGCTTCAAGGTTGGACCACTGGGGACCCAGACCGTGTTCTAGAATGGTCTGAGTTGGCTTGCTTCAACTGTCAGCTCTGTGATGAATCACAGTCCCAAACGACTGCTGGCGTTACTGGAGCTCCGGTAGAATCGGAGACAACTGTCATCGCGGAGCCATCCACCAGAGTTCCCCAGAACACTACCCGCTGGCTACCTGAGCCACAGACTAGCTCTGGAGACTTGGATCCTACGCCAGGCACCAAGTCAACAAGCATGCGACCACCTCGACCGGAGACTAGCGTTGACGTGGAGCCAACGTTCATCGAGGGCACCACCACTGTGCCTGAAACAACTCACACATCTGCTCAGACCCCTGTTGTCGATACATCAAGCGAAGCACCCGAAGATTCTACATCCTTGACCGAAGATGCAACATCTACTACGCAAGAACCCACTTCAACATCAGAAACCACCACCGCCTCTTCGACCCCAACAGAGACATGCAAGTATACACACGGCGAGATGTGTAACTTTGATCGCTTCAACTACCCCAAAGATGTTCTCTGTTCATGGGGCGACAAATTGACGAGCAGAAGTTTCTGGCTAGAGACTCGCGAGTCATATCCCCACCAAGACCGCGTCGAAGAATGCATAGCCATCTGTCAAGGCCATCCACTCTGCTTGACCGCTGGATACTCACAGTTCGAAAACCGATGCTACTTCTCTGAGCTTCCCTTGCTCAAGGAGAACTTCGTCACCGAAGAGAACGACTGGAAGAAACAGGTTTGGCTGGACACGCGCTGCTACACCGACTGCGAAGCCTGTGTCCCTGATTCTGTTCCGAAGGGTCCTCCCGATATGTGCGCATATACTCTAGGCGACGAGTGCAAACCAGTCGCTAACCCACCTGCCGGTACTCTCTGCAATTACAAAGCTTATATGGGAGGTGGCTGGGTTGATGGAAATGATCCCAACTTGATCACAGTTTATACAGAGTATGCCCAGGCTACTCCCCGGCGGTGTGCTGCCATCTGCCGAGCTTATCCAGGATGCAAGGGTTCTGGGTATAAGGATGATCGATGCAAATTTTCGGTTTTTAAGCTTGCTTTGAGCGGTATGCCTATACCGCTTGAGACGGACCAGGATCCTTCGATGAATTCTATCTGGGATGATCCTGCGTGTTGGACATGCCCTGGTTGTCAGTAAGAGGACATGGAATCTCCCCATTTTCCTTCATTTTCTCCTCCATCGCCACGCTGTTGGCGCCTTTTATTTTTTACCCAAAATCTCTACAGAATGATTCCCTTCCAAAGACCTCTTTTCTCGTCTATTTTAGATTACCGTAGTATGATAATATCATGAACTGTTCTTCGCCACGTCAAACACTAAGTAACGAGCGTAAGGATAAAGAGATTTGCTCCCCATCACAACCGAAGTCCTTTACTGAAAGTCTCTTGAAGCGATGCCTTGATAACTCTTTTGTGAGCTATCATACGGGCTGCAAGCCATTCAATTACCGTAGCTCCGAATAACATGCTTTCCACTATTCTTGATCCCTCGGGACGGTTCCAACTCAATCGACATACTCCCCAGTTGTTATCACCAGGATCTCAAACTCCATCTCTTCATAATCCTCCGCAAAGTCGTGTAACCCGGCGCCTTTGGCGAACTTGGCACACAGCCCATACATGACACCCAGTTGTTCGATGAGCCCCTCGTCCGATAACAGTGCAAGATTTTCTTCGCCCAACCTCAATGCTTCCAAGTCTGTCTTTGGAGTCTCAGCGAACTTCGGTGCGTCGCCCGACTTTCCCGTGTCCTGATAAATGTCGAGAATGCCCTTGATCTGTGCAATCCTGCGCCTTCGCTCATCGTGCTTCGCGGCATCTGGCCCTTCACAGGCAGTGCATCGACACGTGAAGCCCCAATTCGACAGCTCCTTCATCCTGGCCTGGTGGGAAATTGCAACTTCGATGTATGAGTTGGTGATCTCCTCGTCTTTGTCAATATCCCTCACTGCGTAAACTTCCATGAAACCCGTCGGCTCATCATATACCCAGCATATGTTTGGTGTGCATGAGTGATTCATGCGGCAGAAAGTTGTGAACAGCCCGCATTCTAGACCTCCGGATGTGATGCTCGCAGCGTTTGTATAGAATTTTGCTAGGACAATACCAGCATCGAGATCTGTTCCAGGACATGGTTGACCCTGGAGGAATGAAAATTCGCGCATCTTTTTGTCGTTGTGATACAGATCCATCAACCGCTGCTTTTCTGAGTCGTTCAGGTCCGCGACTTGATCAACGACACATCTATACTCGGATTTCGTCTTGGTCTCATCTTGTGAGACAGTCAGAATCGGCTTTTCGTGAATGATGCGTGTCCCAGCCTTGATGAGCTCTTTGGCGAAAAGGCCGTGCCCGTCAGCCGTCTCCTTCATCATATATAGACGTTTCGCTTGCTCCATCGTGTGCTATGAGTTGTTGTTTTCATTCTGGATGATCAGTGTCGTGAGGCATGCTCGCTTATGCTGGTAGTTTCCAATTCGTGAATTTGCTAAAAAGTTCAGGAAGCAGCAGCAGAGATCTCCGTCCATTGTCGCGCCAATCAAACCTCAAGCGAGCTTCTGGCTGTTATCGATAGGCCCCAGGCTCTGCTCTAACTCAGAGGGGCTTAGTAGTACAGACTGTTTGAATGGGCAACGGTTCTGCTTCTGCTCCACAGTTGTGGGTGCGTCTTGCCGCTCTAGGGTGACTACTTTTCTTGATAATATCACAGCTTCAATGGGCTTGATTTTATCTAGTAGCAAAAAACCTCATAATGTACAAATTGTGAGATAGATATTCTTAGCTATTATGCAGAGCTTAGGCTGACACCATTTTCCTACATAATAGTAACAGATAATACATCTTATTTGTTTTTGCTTCTCGATAGTTGCGTGTCACAAATTCAGGTTTATGCTTACAAAGAAGATTTGTGACAAACATTCTCAGCTTCTCAACCATTGTGCCTAAAACCAAGCCAACAGTAGATATTAAGCGGGTGCCTAAGAACACCGAGATCTGTATACGTACAGAGATCCAAGCAAAATATGCTCTGATATTTTAACCTCTATGACTTTTCCTTCAGTACAAACATACCTCCACGCCATCCATAAGCCCTCGTCGTCCATGTGGTCTAGCCGCCTCCAAAGGAATCTTACCCATCGAATGCGGTTCGTGGAAATGAATATTGCGCTCAACGCCCAGCTTAGTGGGAGTAAACTGCCAGACCGAGCCATACAGCTTCTCAATCTTGAAGCCAGTTGGCATATAGGAAGTCGTTCTACGAGATCAAGCCAGGAGTCGATGTTACCTCAGGATCGAAGAACAGAGTACGGAACACCTTGAGCGCCTTGGCATCAACAGCAAATATAGGCTGTGTGGCTTCAGGCTCTGGTCCTGCTTCAACAGCTGGCGGTTCTGCCTCCTCCGCAGTGGCAGGTTCTGTCTGTTCGCGCTTGGTCTTAGCCTTGGTCTTTGACCTGACTTCTGATTTGAACTTCTTAGGTTCCTGAAGGAAACAGTTTCGAAAGTGGTTTGTTAAGCTCCCACAGATCTCGTTTCGTAACATACTCGGCCTTCGAGTCGCTCTTGAAAGGCTCAACCCACTCAGGCGTCCTTCGGAGGGTCCGCGATCCTGAAAGCATCTTGCAGACCATGGAAACATCATCCTCAAACCCTGTAACGTTCTTTTTAGTGATTTGGTCGATCTTAGCCCAGACTATATCCAGGTTCGCTTCAGCTCGGCGCATGCTATCTACTGTCTCTTTGGTACGACGTTTGCTTTACGGATAGGTGAATTTCCCACCCGCTAGCTGCTTCATCAAACTATTTGCTCAGGAACGCACCATGCAATTGCCCACAATCGGGCCCCATGTTCTTCCAAGAATCTCGGTATAGTTCAATGTTAGATTGAATAGCTTCATCGAACTGAGCGGCCCATGGTTGGTACAGCTCCAGCTGTTTGAGACACTGTGCTATAAGAGCAATATCACCAAGTATCTTGGCGACATGAGCCGATATGAATGCATCTGCTTTGGGGTTTGCCTGCATCAACCGCTCTAGTTCATCAACAAGGAGCGGCAAGCGTGCTATAAAGAGCCCCTAGTCATCCTCCCACAACGTTTGGATGAAGAGCATGACCTCTTTATCGACTCCAGTAATCTTGACCCCAGCACGGGGAATCACATTCATATCTGACGTGTAAGGATCTGGAGGTGGCATGCGAGAGAAGAACTTCCGGATGGGAGGCGAGGCGAGTTCGGAGTGCTCGAGCTGTTCCATGGAAACCATGACCGATTAGTCCAGATAGAACTTGAGTAACGTCAGAGCGTGGAAATACATCTCCGGCAAGTCTTTCGCAGGATCGATATCGTTGTGAGCGGATTCTTCGTACAGGATGCACATCAGGACTTTACTATACAGAATTGCAAAGGATTGTAGGTTCGAATAGGCGCGCAAAACCATGTTGAGAAGCACTCGGGACCAGAGGGTATTGATTCAGTGGGGTTGAGTGACAGGATGCGGGTTGCCCTTGATGGTGTCTGGAAGCATCTCCCCACGATGGTCTAGGATTTCACGGAACTGCTCTGAAAATTAGGCAGGGTCCTCTCGTAAGGACCAAAAGTGATCTTGTGCAGCTGACATCTTCGCTTCGAGGACCTTAAGCAGGTGCCAAAGATCGAGGCCTGCGGGTTACTTGTAGGAAGCCTCGGCAGTGATTACAGCCAGGGAGACGAACCCAGAAGCGTCACTGTCCGTCGTCAAGGTTGGCTCGGGTTGGACTCGGGTTGGACGGGGTATTGGTCGCTGATAATCACGTCTGGGGGTTGGTGACAGCAAACAACAAGAAATTTCATGAGACGGTCCTGAACTTCCAGAACCAAGAGGCCATCTCCAGGGAGAAGCTGCCTTCGTGTTCTTATCCACTCTTCGGCATCTGGGTGAGACTCCCAGTGAACAAGCTTTCCGTATCCTCGGCGTTTGTAGCACCATGCATAATCATGGTATGACAATGAAGAAACTTGAGGTGGAGGCCTCTTGTCGCTTTGCCAAACCAAAGCCGCTCATCATCAACGGTAGCAAAGGCAGGAGGAGCAAGTCTTCCCTTGGAATTCAGCAACAAGAGCATGAGTTTAAGTCCCGACAAGTCTTTCTAGTTGACAGTAGGCCACATGAAATGGTCTTTCAGCTTGGACCCATGTTCATATCGATCTACTGCATGCTCTTGCCGGAAAGCCGCGGAATCAGGGCGATGGCTGGTAGTCATGTCAGGCCAATATTTGAGGAGAATTTGAAGCCTCTGTTGGCAGGGCTTTTTCATCCATCTTCTCTGGATAGTGGCCTCATGTCTCTCGAGTATCTTGTTGAGCTGATGGTAGCTGGCATAGATGTTTTTTGATTAGCTCTGGGCTCGCTCAGGAACATCTTCTGTTGAAGGGCGACCCTCATATCGTCCTTCACTGTAGGCCATCAGCTCGCGCTGCGCTTCATGATTGACATTGGGAAAATCGGGATCCTCTAAGACCTCGCCATCATCATAAAAGAGGCCCTCGTAATGATCTTAATAGTAGTTTGGTCTGGTTCTCATAGTTTTCGTGGTAAGAGGCGCTCAGGTAGATCGAAAATGGTTGTAAAGACTGGCAGATAGTTGATCGATGAAGAGAATAAAATGATTGTAACCTGGCAGATTTCGTTGAATATGTATAGATTCGTTGAGTAAGGAGCTCAAGCTGTTTACCATCTTGGGCTAGTCTCTAGGCCTGAGGCAGCAAGACACGAGTTGATGGACCATGTCAGCGAATGGAGTCATCTCGGCAGCTGAAAGTGGGGACGGAAGTTTGGTTCCCGGAGTCCGATAACGCTCAGCTCATGTTACGGCCCTACGGATGACCTGCCGGACTATCACTCGAACCCTGCAAACCAAGACCAAAAAGTACACCAAGGCCTTTGAATCTCACGCGATATACGAGACCTTCATTTCTGGGCTATTTCAGTGTACCCATAGAACACAGCATCCGCAGACTGAGGCATCATGTCCAAGCCCCGACCCTCAGCGGCATATTCCCAGTCTGAAGTCCTGTACACAACACAGCCATTCTTGGCGTTACCTGATCTTAGAGTCCTTCCCGAAGAAGATGTTGAATTTCTCGAACTCAACCGGTGCTTTCACCTGCCTGTACGAACCGTTCAAGAGGAGTTCATCAACCAGTATTTCCTGTATCTACATCCGTACTATCCTTTAGTAGACGAGAAGGAATTCTGGGACATGTACATGGGGGAAGAGACGGACGATGGAATAGGGAAACCAATGTCCTTACTCGTTTTCCAAGCGATGCTTTTCGCAGCATCAGCGGTAAGGATCCTTTGACTATCTTAATACAGGGCTGACAAGACACAGTTTGTATCTCCTGTAGTACTCAAGAATGCCGGATACACAAACGTGAAAGTGGCACGGAATATCTTCTATAGAAGAGCCAAGGTAGCTGACCTCACTGGAGTCGTGTATAACCGCTAACCTTCTCAAGCTATTGTTTGACCTTGGCGTCGAGAGTGATGCATTCACCAAGTCCCAGGCAGCCTTACTCTTGACGTTCCAATTCTCGGCTCTTGAACCACACGCAGGAAGTACTTGGCTAGCTATCGCTATTCAAAACGCCATCGTTGCCCAAGCTCACACTTTCCAAGCTCCCGGTTCGAGTATATCGCGCAAGAAGAGGAACAAGAGGCTTTGGTGGTCTCTGTTCTGGAGAGACAGAGTCTTAACACTCGGTCTTCGAAAACCTCTGCAAATAACACCTTCAAGCTTTAATGTCACTTTAGATCCGATCATTCCCGAGGATATTGCTGATGAAGCAGAGAGCTCTGCTGTGTATGACCCTAAAACGAAGCGTCAGCTAGCAGACATCATATATTTCCAATGTCGTCTGGCAGTTATTCTGACAGAGACTCTTTCGATTTGCTACGGCCCGAACGCATTCGACATCACATATTCGCTCGATAATTTTGAGAAAACACAGTCTCAAATCAGGGCCGCGAAAAGTAACCTCACGCGTTGGAAGAAAGAAGCCGACAAAGCGATGAATCCATTCCTCAAGGGCACGGGAGCGCACCGATCAACCACTTTGATATCAAGCGTCGTGTACATATATGCCTAGTGAGTAGCGTGAGCTAGTCGTGTCGTTCCTCTCACTGACGATGAATGTAGTGCTGCGCAGATTGCACTTGGAAACCACGAGGCCATGATGATTGAGCAGCGACAGAAAGGAGTCAACATCATTGACGACACTGTATTACGGAATATTGGTAAAGAAATAAGTTATGCGACGACAGAAACGACAAAACTAGTGGGTTTAATCGTCCAAGAAGGTTTAACTCAACACCTGCCTATATCTGCGTAAGTAACCAGCTCTCAATAGACTTGCTTGAACTAACCTTTGTTTAGCATTGCTTACATTGCATATCCGCTTATGCTGAGCTCCATCGATGAGAGAATAGCACCGAAAGATCTTGAAAGCGACGAAGACCAACTGTTAACGAGATATCACGCACAAGCAATGCATCTGTGTAGTAAGCGTTTTGAAGGTGCCGAAGACATCAGTAGAATGATCACTCAAATCGTTCAATCAACGCCCATTCAGCTACCACTGCGCCCGCACTCAAAGCCACCAGGACGTCGGCAGTCATCGGGAGCAGAGGGAGCGTTAACAGCGCCATCGAAGAGTCTCACAAAGTACTGGGATGAACTGTTCATCACACGCCAATACATGCGCCTTCGACTTTCTCTCGACTACGCTCTGATCACAGGTAAGCCACCAACAGAACTGGACTTATCGACATTTATCCTTCACGACGCGGGGATGAAGAGGTTGGCCTACGGACCGATACATAATTTGTCTGCGACAACTCTGTACACGCCTCGGAAGCGTCGCGCATCCGAAAGTGTTGCTGGTCTTCCTAGGGTAATTGAGCTGGATGAGAAGCTATCCGACGACGAGGGACAAGCGGAGCATGTTGAGATATTGGATGACATGACCGCACTTAACACTCAAATTGTTCAGAGGGAGGCAAGCGGTGTATCTGCTCGGCCACATTTTGACTATGATGCAATTTGGGCGGCGAATTTGTTTGAGGAGATTACGGATGTACTCTGGGCTTGAATTAGTAATACTGGAAGAATCTTTCTGCTCCAGCTGGATTGTATATATTTGTTTAAGGTGTTTCTTCAACTTATAATAATGTTCAACTGCCATTTTCGTGCACGGCACCGCTGTAGCAGGGGGTAGCCCATACGGAGCACCGCCAGGTGATATCGGAACAGTCCATGATCTGCACCTAGGGCCCCGCTGGAAATATGTCTTCCACTACTGAGAAATGAGCTAACGGCGATTTTTCCAAATATGCCCGCGGTATATCTCATTCCGACGTATCGACAAGGAATAGCGACATCAACGTATGCGCCGTTTATATGCGACTTCGTGGTATCATTGCACCGAGAGTAGCGGACCCCGCCGAGATGCCCTACACCATAACCCTGGTCTATGATGTCCTGTGCACAATATAGGCTGCAGCATGGAGACATATTAAGTGATATTGACCCATCTACGAGTATAGTCATTTGAGAGTTCAGGACCTCTTTTCTTCAGCTGCTACTACTATTGAATTTGAAAGAACTTGACAAGAAACCCTCAAAATGAGATTCTGTCTTGCGGGTCTGGTGCTCACCGTCATTGGCTCTGTCCAGTCAAGCCCTGTTGCCCGCGCGGCTAAACCACCACAATTCTTCCTCATCGGTGACTCGACCGTCGCCGTAAACGGTGGCTGGGGTAATGGTTTCTTATCATACCTGAACGCCCCAGCTGAAGGCGACAACCGAGGTGTCAGCGGCTCTACTACCGTATCTTGGAAGTCCAATGGCCGCTGGGACACTCTCATCAAAGACGTTGGTGCGGCGAAGGCCAAATTCGAGCCAGTAGTGACAATTCAGTTTGGGCATAATGACCAGAAGGTCATGCAATTAGACGAGTTCCATGCCAACCTAGTCGATATTGGCAATCAGATCAAAGCGGCTGGCGGAACGCCAGTAAGTCTTTTCGCCAATCTGCAAGCCTTGCCCGTACTAAGAAGCTGCCAGATCTTTATTACTTCGCTCACGCGCCGCACGTTTCAAAATGGCGAGGTTGTCCAGAACCTCAAGGAGTGGGCTGCTGAGACTATCGCAGCTGCTGGAGATATCGGCGTCCAATATCTTGAACTGAACAAAGCCAGCACTGACTATGTGAACGCCATCGGAAATGAGAATGCACAGCGTTATAACTGGGGCGAAGGCGATAGAACGCATCTGAATCCAGCTGGAGAAATTGTCTTTGGAAGAATGGTAGTAGACCTGTTACTGCAAGTGCGGGAAGACTTCTCATCTTATTTTACACCCAACAAGGCACTTAGCGATAAGATTGCGAACGGAGAGTTTGCTACTGGGGACGAGTAGCCAAGAGAGAAGCGGTATCCATTCTCTGCAATAGAAACGACATGTGTTTTCTTACATAGATGATATATTACGGAACGAATCGATGCCAGAGTCTTAGTCGTCAAGTGGCTTCTGCGCCCATACCACCTTTCCGCGAAAGTACCCGTGGACCTTCTTCGACCGGATCTCACGTCGGTAGCGAGCGGCAAAGACGTGGATCTCTTCTTTACTCCACCCCAGTAAGTTTGCGATGAACATAAGAGTGCCTTCGACATCTTGCAGGATTGCTGCCTGAAAATACTGACCAGCCTCTTTGAGCTTGGGATCTTCAGGCCACCCGCCAATGGGCACCTGGCTTTGTTTAGAATCGACGAGTTTGGCGAGCAGTACGATGCAGTACGTACCTTGATTTCTTCTTCCTCAATATTTACGAATCCTGCTTCCTTCATACTCTCAACTTGAACATTGTCTTCGAGAACAGAGAATGGTCGTTGAAGCTTTCGACCTCCTTCCATAAAGATCTTCCCCCACTGACCCATGGCACTATCTTCAGATACTGAGTTATCGTCACTGCCAATGCAAGGCGAGGCCTCGTGGCTTTCGATGTAACCTCCTGGCTTCAGGCATTTATATGCCTGCTTGAACAGCCCCGGCCAATCGACAATGCTGCCGACCAGGAATCTCATGTGTACATAGTCGAGTGAATTCTCTTTGAAAGTCCATTCCTGGGTACAGTCATCGATTTGACTAAATGATCCGTGCGTCAGTATATCGGTATTGGTGATCAATGCTCTACTAACAATTTGAGGTTCGGCGGCAGCCAGCCTGGCTGGATTGGGGAAATGTCGATTCCTACCACCTTCACATTTGGAAACTCGTCGGCAAAGTCCCTGTCAGTGTGAGCTAGTGATTCTAAGAGCCGTTCATGAGGGCCTTTCATGGCCCAGATTCCTGTCCAAGCGCAGTGGATTAGATGTCAAATCGATGAGGGACACAGTGATGTGACTCTTACCTGTGCCTGTTCCAATATCTACAACGTTCTAGACGAATCAGAAAATGGCTCAAGCTACAGTATCAAGAGCGAAAATTACCTGTATATCGTCTTTCAAAGGTGCTTTGTATAGTTTATCGTTGTACATGAGAATCAGAACATGGTGACTGAGAACTTTGAGCAGAGAAACTGACGTGATACACTAACTTCTTACTTGATGTCCAGTGCTTCATTGGCTTGATTGTCATTTGAAATCCTTAACAATAGATCAGCTATAATGCGCTGGACTGAATGGCAGTGTTCTGCGACTGTTGGGAAGACTACTAACCAGTACTGAGCATCGCCTTGTTCGTTATGATATCTCCTACCGTTGATTTCTCGGTAGCGCAAGATATCGGATGAAAGTGAAGCTGTTGAGCTTACGTTGCCTGATAACGTTGAGTCATTATCGTCACCTTCATCGTTCTGATCTGGCTCCTGGGATGCCAGAATGTTAGTCCCACCGAGTGTGAAGGGTAATATGCTGGAGACGTACGGTCTGCGTCCAATGCTGACCGGGGAGAAGCCCTGTGGGAGCTTCCTCCTGGGGCACGTCGCCTGCTGTCGGCGCAGGCTGATCAATTGCCTTGTCACTGGTTTGTGGATCAGACATGACGGTCAATATGAATGACTAAGAATGAATAGTCCAAGGACAATGATGTCTGATCTAGGTCTGGATGCGGTATTTACAATTTAACACCGCGGGGTTCATCAGATGATGTGATGTCAGCCAAGTTCGCCTGTTGTATTCAGCCAATATGGAAGGTGGGCATGCATACAAGATCTAGAGGATGAAACAAAACCCAGAACCTTGATCCTAAATGACCATAAGACTTAGGTGATATAGCCTAAGCTTGAAATAACCTTTGCTGAGTTTATTTTGACACCCCGTATCGAGATTCGCTATCTTCTTGTTCCCCGAAGAGGATGTTATGTTGCAACCAACACACAAACAGGGGCCCTTGCAGGTACTTCTAGCCGAGAGAAAGATGATGCAAAGGAAACGAGTCGTGTATATAGAGTAGCTATCAGAGATACCCAAATGAGAAATCAACACATAGCCAAACTTAATCACAGTATACTCGCACGCGGCCACTCGACATCGGCACGCTGCTGGGCGAAAGCTCCCGAAGCCAGGAGCGCAGCGATTCAATGTCCCATATTTCTCCTGCGTATCAGCCAACTCGCACAAATTTCCGAAGTGGCTCGCTCTTTCAATCTTACACGGTGTCCCAGGAGGACAAACTGCTAATGCAGTGATCCCATCTAAACTCATCTGTGCATGCGTAGAGAATGGCTTGATGATGTCCTCCAGCCTCTCCGATTTGCAAACAATCCCATCGTGGAAAGGCTGTTGTCTGAACGTGGTGAAGTCTTCCCCCAATTCCTGTCTGAACCTGGACATGAACTGCTCCTTTACATCACGTAGAGTGTCTCTGAAGACCTGCTTGTTGTTGCGGTGATGATCCAGACCATCGGCCTGACTCAGTAGGATTCGTAGCGGACGCTTATCCTCTTGATCACGAAGTAACTTGATAGCTATACGTAAAGCGCTTTCGGTGGCCTCAGATCGAGTTCGCTCCATTGGAATGACGATGATCATAATGGCGAATAGCTCTTGGAACACATTAGCCATGTACTTGATCTCTGGCTTTTGATCGTCAAAGCCGGGGCTGTCGAGGAAGATGGCACCAAGGTTACTTGAGTCGTACGACTGGATGCCCAAAGTTCTGCAAAGGCTGCCGGATCCGGGTTTGAAGTAGTCCTCCGATGCACCAGTCAATACTGTTAGCATTTGACTCTTGCCAGCTTCCGTGGAGCCCTGTACTCCGATGCAGATTTTGTCCGAGAGCTGTATGCGGAGCTGGGCGACCTGAGCAACACTGAAGAGCCATCTAGGCCAGAAGAATGTAGGTGTAATGCACCATTGGTTAGCCTTTGCCCCAGGATAGTCTTTCAAGCCCTCCTCAAGCTTTACCTTCCACTTCTCCAAAGTTTCTGGGGCACGACAACCTGCGATATCCTGCTTCACATGATCAAGTAGTGTTTTCTCCACTATATCATCAGACTCAGCAATGGGTAGGTCAAGTGCCTGTAAGGTGGTGGACAGAGCACCAGGAAAGGTTAGGTTGAGATACTCTTTGTGCCTATTGAGAAAATGGTTGATGACAGCAGTGCTTGCAAACAACACTGCTATACCACCAGTAACACCTAACCCCGCGGCGGAAATGGCTCCTACGCCAAGACTCTCCATGAATGATGACGCCAGGGCCCTGGAAAATAATGAAGTTCCAGAAAAATAGGATGGCAAGGCACCCAAAGCAGCTGATTTAATTTGATGGCCCTCAGTGGATTTGCAGTACCATTCGTACAGGGCGTCGAGTTGAGTGATGATAACTAGATGACAGAACTGTATAACACCCATTACGTCTTGGAACTGAGAGACCGCTTGCTCTGTGCGTCTTGAAGGGTCCGTCGAGCGATGATATAGATCATTGCTAAATGTCTCGAGAGCTCCAGCAAAGTTTGGTAATCTTTTGAATTGCTTGGCCAATGTTGGTCTCTTGGCAGCCTCCCAGCTCTTGACAGAAAGTTGAGCTCGGGTGATCCCTGGGGCGTTCTGACCCAGGAACATATCTGTGATAAGTTTTCTGAGTGCTTTAGGGCAATCAGGAGGGATGTCGTGGAGAAGGCCAGTGTCGGATTCCTCATCCCCGTACGCTCCAGGCATTGAGGCGTGAAAGTCGGATTCGATCTCAAAGTCTTTGGGCCAAAGTACTTTCAAAATAGTAAAAGCATGCCCCAGACGACTAACAACCAGATGAGGACTGGCATCGCTGACTAACCCGTCGATACAGTCCACAACAGGTTTAAGCTTATCATCAATCGACTTGATCTCTTCCGGGAGATGAGCATCGCGAGAGGTATTGTCAGTTCTGAGAGCCTGGACCTTTGACATCTGTGCAACAAGTGCACGTATCATTGCCAGTCGGATACTTTCGAAGGTCGCTGGTAGACTGGCCCTGTCCAGACTCATAGATCTTACCGTGTTAACATCGACGTTTGTAGATCGCCCGAAAATGTCATGAAGGATGATGCCTTTTTGGATGGCAATCGAAGCCTTCCCAATATCTTCAAATGGATCGTTGTCCTTGATGCGATACTCTAGTTTAATAGATTTCTGGACGTAGAGGTCAGTTGAAAGGTCCAAGGGAAACATAGAGTTAAAGTACCGACCTGGCAATGGTCAGACTTGGTAGGAAATCCAAGAATGGTAAGAGAGATTTCCCTCGAGTCCTTCCTGAAGGTTGCTCCTCTCAAAAGATATTGAATTACCGGCGTATCGACGTCGAGTGACACGATCAAGTGATCGCTATGAACCACGCAAGAGCAGTTGATCACTGTTCTAGGCATCGGAAGTATCATCGATGAAACTTCTGATTGAATCCCATGGATGACGTCTGATGAGCTCTCCTGGAGAGATCGCGCGCCAACAGAGTTCTTTACACAATGGAAGTAGTGCGACATCTTGTGGTATTGGTCAACCTGGCCGGCGCTAGGTATTTGAGGCACGTCGTTGGCTCGCAAAGTCTGGATACAATTCTGGAAGCCTGGCACTTCCGCCGCGATGGAATACATGCAACCGAAGTGACAGAACTTGCCTGTATGCTGCAACAAGAGGTCCAGAAAGTACTCAAGAATAGGCCATAGCATTTGGATGGTGGGCGAGATGTTTCCTAGGGGCGTTCTCAAAGCGTCGAATCCTTGCCGAAATCTCCTCGAGCTATCGTTCAGGGCGAAGGGAACGTAGTCATGAGGGTTGATAACGTGATGAAAATTGCTGCTCAGATTCATTTGTAGGGACGCCGTTGTTCCTCGGGGCTCAGCAACCATACACGAAGGTGCCCCAAACGTGATGATGGATATGCCGCCTGGTCTTTCTTCCCAGGCGTTGGGGACGGGATCATGGCTGACCATTGCTAGGTAAGACGAAATAGTCGCCAAGGCGCCACTGAGATGAAAAATTAGTCTTAAGTATGACGATGGATCGAGACTTTCACGGACCCAAAACTGTGGCCGCAAACAACCAGCTTGTGCCTTTTCATGAGCCACTCAACAAGCGGCACAAATTCCTCACTCCTATTCCAGAAGCCCTTATGGAAGCGCGATCCGATATCATCAGACGTTGCCAAGCGCACATCCAAATCAGATCGAACGTTGTTCATGTCGCGGGTGCAGCAGAAGCCTAGAAAGACAGTCTGAAGACGACTAGACCAAGCAATGACGGGCGGCGTTGACTTGATCCCCGCTTTCTTGCTTATCGGGGCAATTGAGTAAATTGAGGATATAATGTCCAATTTTCGGATGAATCGAAACCGCTCACTTCGATGAAGATTCTCCGCAATTTTAATACCTTGCTCTTGTTCATTGCAGAGATGGCTGACTGCGGCGGCGCCGTAGAACATGAGCTCTTTATTGGTGAGTTCTGCATTGCTCAAACCGGCATTCTGGTCGCTGAAATTGATGTACTCGCTGAGGAGAGTCTCTGTTCGCACCATTTTGGCGGCGCAATGAGTATGGAGTCCAAGTTAAATGATTAGGGTGTAATACACAATTTCAAGAGTACTACAATGGCCATTGTCAAGGTGATGAGAGTTAGAAACTCGACGAGGCTCTGCAACGTCTCTGCATGGTCAGCTCATAAGCGCCCACGACCTCGCCACTTGCTTCTAATAGGTCCATATACAGGGTTGAAAAGCCACATTTGTGCTAACTTTGGGCAATCTAGGAGAGGAAAGAAAACTGAGGACCTTGACCCTAAGCGATGAGAAAATTAGGTAAATTTACATAGTCTAAGCTTAGGGGACTCTTTACCAAGTTTATTTCAACACCCTATATCAAGGTTTAGTGTTTTCTTGCCCCCTGAGGGCAATCCCGCCGCGACACCAAATAGAAGCCTAAACCAAAGATTAGGAACGGACCTTTTGAGCTGACTAGCAAGTGCGGCTGCAGAACCGCTACAGTATTGTTCGCCTGCTGTAGAGGAGCTACAATGATATTACGACCGCCCATGAAACCAGCATCGAAAATATGGACATCGCCGTGACTGACAGAAAACGACTGTGATGTCTTTACAAAGCAGCTCTCGCTTCGATCTCGAGAGGGACGATCCAGATAACTTTGTATTATGCCGGGGCTAGAAAGGCTGTCTGATCTTTACAACTCTTTTTTTATCTTTGGCATCGTGTCGGAGATATTACCAGACGGCTTCATCAGACTTCTTTGGGTCGGTACACGAATGGTTCGTTTTTACTTGATGATATTGAAAAGAAAAGGCCTTGGAAGGTAAGAAACCCCGCACGCAAAAGCAACACCCGCCCCCGGGACGTCTGAATGTGTCGGCCTGCAGGTTGTCGGTCTGCCTCATAGGCAGCCTCCGGGGCTGGGTTTTCAAGGTCCGCCACTAAAGCATTCCCCTATCAAAGAAGACGTCATCTGGCAAGACCCCGCTACCAAGAAAAGTGATCAACTGGTAGAGGCACCCAGAGTCTCGCTCCTCAGTAAGCCTCACTCTATGTTGTGTACTGATTGGCTATGATGTCGATAACCCTCGACCAAGTCATTATTTTCTCGTGTAGGTCCCTTGTTCTTCCTTTTAAGAAACAACATTCTATGCAGCCACTGAACCGGCGTTAGGCTATATGACATTCCATGAAGCTACAAGTAACGCCGTCTACTGGAGTCTCGAAGCCGATCCGGTTTTCGCTGGCATCATAATGAACCTTGTCGATCTAGCAGGATTATCAGATGTCGTAAAGGTGATTACGGGAAAGGCTGCTTATTCCCTTACTCGACTAAAGGAAGAAGGAAAGCTCGAAACTGTGGATATGCTGTTTCTGGATCACGTTGAAGACTTGTATGTCACGGATCTACAGGTCGCCGAATCACTAGGATTGCTCAAGATGGGGAGCCATATTGTGGCAGATAATGTCCTTCGTCCTGGAGCACCTGAGTACAAACAGTATATCAAGGGGCATAAGTCCATGGAGACTCGAGCGATTGTGGGTCTGATTATCCCTGGAGAGTTCGAGGTAAGTAGTAACTCTTGAGTGCTATCATCAGTCTGCTGATCGATGGATAGGATGAGATTGAGGTGACAGAGTACAAGGGTTAGCTGTTGCTTTTTCACATCTATGGACATGCCGAACCTCCATGCAATAATTAATCTACCTTTCAACAATGTACAGTTATAGTATATAGTATCAGCTTATAAATCTTCTGCATTACCTCTCTTACCAAACTCGAAGCCTAGTTGACACTACGTGAAGCCTATTGGCAGCTTAGGACGAGCCAAGGAAACTAAGCTCTGGGTTAAGGTACATCTTGTCAAAGCCTTTAATCTTCCAAATCCCGGTCTCGGTGTTCAGTGTCAAATTTGTATGTTTCACTTTCCCAAGCTTCAAGGCTCCAGACTCAGCCTGGATGCCATCCTTCGGTCGATGAATGTGATTATCCCCAGCGAAAACTGTGAAATTCGCTAATGGAATCTCCCAAGCATTATGAGTGGCAATGGATGGTGAGCCTGCCTTCCTGTTAGTTTCATGTCGATACCTCGTTTATGATGATTGATTGACTTACCAAAGAATTGAGCTGAGACATTCTTTGGAGTGACTGACAAGTGAAAATAGCCACGGTAGTAACCCTCCTGCCAGAAAAGCTCTTTGTTCTCAGCAATGGCTTTCCGGGAGAGTTTTCCTGCTTCAGGCTCAATGGAATTGATGCCTGATGTACCCCACGAGCTGACCGCGGTGCCCGCGAACTCGGCCCCTATGGCACCCTTTCCTGTCTTGGGGTCGTACTTCCTAATGCCCAGCCATGCCAAGTCAGACACCTAATAAGAGTCAGCAGTGTACTGGAAGAAATAGTGGCAGAGTCTATACCCAGTTCATATGACTGTCTCCCGATAGGAAGATGTTGTTGTCAATCTTATTCTTATATAGATGGTTGAGCGTTCTGTTTCTGTTCGCGATATAGCCCTATTGAAAGTCAGCAATCGAACTCCTCCGACGGAAGAGGGATATGGTAAGCGTACATCCCAGGTGTCTCCTCCTCCAGCCGCATCCCCTTTGATGTGAGAGAATACGATCTGGTTCCCGATCACTCTCCAGGTTGCATTCCGATCCTTGGATTCGGATAAGGAGCGGTAGAACCAATTCTCCTGTCGACCTCCCATCAGAGTTCTACTCGGATCGTCGCTGATTTTCTCGATATACTTCTGGTTGACATCTGCTTGCATTTAGAAGCAAGAACTTTCGGCAGCCGAAATAGTACTTACAGTCGACTCCTTTACTTCGGTCATACAGTCTTGTGTCCAGCATCACTAGGTCCATCAGCTTGCCCAACTGGAAAGACCTCCATACACGGAGGCCATCATCCATGTCAGTCTGCCTGATTGGCATCCACTCGAAGTACGCGCGAACAGCATTGGCTTTGCGAGCATCAGTAGCTACCTTCGGACCTTCTCCTTTGAAGGTATTGGGCTTGTCGAAGAAGTCGACATATCCATCTCTGTAGGCATTATCGGCGAGCTCTGGGCCACATTAGTGGTGGAAGTTCTTGTACGGTATGAGAAGCCTTACCATGGTCATCCCACGTGGTGATCCAAGCTGAGTTTCGGGCCAAAAGTTGCAAGTCAGGATCAGTTCGGTGCTATGTACAGTTAAAGCCTATCTGGGGAGCAACAATTGCATGGGCTCATACCTGTCCATGGCGTGCACGATAGTCATATAGCGAGTATGTCGGGTGCTGCGGAATTGAGCCTCGCTCTTTGAACAGTGTATAGGTGCCATATTCATAGATATAATCGCCAAGATGAACAACCCAGTCATGTTTATCCTTTCGGGCAGCATTGCCATAGACGTTAAAATATCCTGGAACTTTGACTGGTCAGTGGTATTGGGCATACGAGTATCTCAGCACTCACAGTATGCACTGCATGAGAAGACCGCTAGGCTAATCTCCGATACGTCATCGTCAGGCCGAGGTGCAGTCTTAGTTCTTCCGAGTGGGCTTGAGATTTTCGAGTTGCAGACACTGAACTGGTAGTTATATGTCGTCAACGGCTTCAACCCTTTGGCTTCGACCTGCTGTTGCTTAATCCTGGTACCTGACGTTGGTATCAGAACATACCTTAACTGTGTAGTCAATGTCCGCTGTAGTATAAGCCTTCCCACTGCTAACGACTGACTTTGAGTCCGTCTTTCCAACCGGAAAGATTTTCCAGTACAAGCAGATAGGATTGGGATCAGCTTCTATGAACTTCTTGGTCTCGTGGCTGTAAAGCGGTTCGGTTCCATCAATTGGTGCGGTATCCGCAGACGATACGTTGCTTGGAGCAATTCGAGTCCAAAGTATAACGCTATTAGGCCATGGATCGCCGGATGCAACGCCATGAGTAAAGTTCAGTTCCTCTGGCTTGAATGCGAAGTTTCCGCGCTTCCATGAACGTCGCTGGACTTGATCGACATCGATGCCGAACTGCGTATGCCGAGGCGAGGGACTACCATAGTTGATGTTGCCATCGAAGCTGGTCTCTGAGAAGTCTAAGAGGTGCGTAAGAGTGAAGAGGACTGAGATAAAATATGTCTTCATGGTTGTAGGATGTTTCAAGGGGTGTAACCTCGTTGTTGAGATCAATAGTCAGTCATCAATCGTCTTATATACATGATATGAACAACTTCCCCTCTTCTGCCCCATGTATCAATAACACATTGCCGAGTAACTGATATCACATGTCGCTGGAAGCGATCGTATACTCGGTTGAGAGAATGCGATAGCTTTGAGAATGAGGTTAGTGGAGCAATGTCAGCAACCAATCAGTAGGTGATCGGCGCGCCTGGTATAGCTCAACATGGCAGGAGGATTCTCTTAGCTCATGCGTGGCTTGAGATCACTAGTCAGTAATAAGAATGAGGATATGGAATTATTAATTATCACTGTCTAAATGCCCGTTGGCCATGTCTTTTAGCTTTGGTAATGACGAAGCTGGCACTTTTGTCTGATGGCGCCTAGAAGGTCCCAGACGACCTCGTCACCTTAGACTAAATGCTTGAAACCGAGCATTCGGCAGCAGATTGAGACATGCAAAAATAAGTGTAATTAATTGACAGCTCGAATTGCAGGAAAATACCAGTTTGTCATTTGCTAACTTAGATTCACAAACTCTGACTCCAAAGCTTAACATTGATTCACCAACTGGGTTTGCTATTTGTGGATGACGGCGGCCTATAAGGTTAAGCTTTAGGCTGCGAACACGGATAATGAATGATAGCACAACATCTTTCTTCCCGTGATATAAGCTTTTACCCAAAAGCTATCACAATGACCAATAAATCTCAACTGAGTTTCGCCCTCAATGGTATAAGAATAGCATTCCGCCCAACAGGTTCGACTTTGGAATTTCTTCCCTTAGAAACGCTTTACCTCGCCATGGAAGATTCCAACCAATCCCTACGGGTCAAGCCATTCGGCGAACTCGTGAGTCTCCTCAATCACAAGTTTCCCAATTCAGATTCGATATTTCATTTGTTTCCTAGACTTCCTATAGAGCTACGACTTATGATTTGGGAGCGAAGCCTGTCGGGGGAGCGATACATTCAAGTTGAACTTTGCACCAAGAACAAGAGGACTGGCAAAATGTGTTGCAATGCAATACCTTTCAAATCCTGAGCTGGATACCTTGGAGATTGATGGCGTGACCCTGTTTGCGAACTTTGCGAATGATGTTTGGGATCATGACCCGCGTAAAGTGGGGTTACGTCACGTAGCCTTCTTATATCCATACAGGTTGTCTGCTGCTTTCAAGTTTCGTAATCTTCCTCGTTATGCCCCTTCAGAAGAACTGCTGCGGCAAGTCCTGACTCGGCTTCAAAGTGTCACATTTATACACTATGCTGATGTCGACAAAATATTCCACGAATGTCCCACTGGAAATCAGGGCCTATTGAGCTATTGCTGTTCGCTTCCTGTTGCAGGGGCTACTGGCGACTTCTCACGCCAGCAAGATCCACGAGTCATCGGGCACGAATTACTCAAGAATATCTTTTTCGACATTCCAGCCGCTCAGTGCTCAGACAGCCATACAAAGAATGGATGGGTTTGGTAGAGAGATTGGGAGTGACAACGCCATGTGTCTGCAAAATTGCTTACACAACCCACCGAAGCAAATTGCCGATCGGTGATGAATCTGGCACTGTTATGCATTTGGAGTATCAAGGCGCAGGACCGGAACAGCAGCTTCGCGATCCCTGCCAACCACAAAGGTTGTTGCATCTCGAGGAGGCCACAGGGCAGCTTAATGGAGGAGTCAAAATCGTAATAGGATTTTGGTCGTTCCCTGTCGAGGCTCTCGATCAATTCAGCCGATCCCAAAACTGCTCCGACCCTCGACTTTGGTGCTTTTATGACCTCTCTGCTACCCAACCCGAGCTGTGCCTGTTCGACCCATAGCCCTCACGTCTCAGACCTCACATAGGGCATCAGAACCTTCCGGCGCTTGCGCCATATCGAGTTCGAAAAGCCAGTATACTCAGTTTATCATAGACTACCCTGAGGTACCCTAATATTATCTTAACTTTCCTATTAGTCTGCAGCGATTGAGTTGCAGGACTTATATACACGGTTCAAAATACACTCCAAGAACCTTTTCATACACTCTTCACTATGGAATTGAGAATTGAAAACACTAGAAAGTTCAATCTCACTGTCCCAACTGCCAAGAAAGATTGCAACACCAGTGATGATTGATTGACTGGCAACCCAGACATTTGTGAGCTCGACCATTTCATTAGATGCAGCCACTATAGAGCTCATGTTGCCTATTGACGAGAGAGAAACAGGACAGAATGTCGGATCTGAGGTAAGCCAGGGATCTGCCCTAGGCGGGGGAAACTGGGATCTGAATGTCAGAGGTGCGAAGAGAACCTGTTCGTGGATATCCTCGGACAAGTTGGGTTTGTGCTTGTTATAAAAGTCTCGAACTTCTGTAGCTATTTGAGACAAGGTCTTCGTTGCAAGGTCTTTGCCAACCGCCAACCCAGGAACTTCCAGGTCAATGCCCAAAGCATGTGCGCACACGGCATGATACGCTGCGCCCGCATGATCAGGGCTACTGTATGATTCTTTGCAAAATGGGCGGATGTTGAGCATTGGCCGATCGACATACCGAACAGGATAGGCTTCCTGCTTGCGAGGCTGGAACTCAGTAAGGGCCATTGCCAGAGCTGAGACGAAGACATGAGTCAAACTGACTCCGGAGCCAAGCGTCTTGCAACTTGCCAGTATCTGTGCCGATATGCCTTTGGGGACCGATACAGCGATGCGCTTAGCCCTGAATTCGGCTTTGATCCCTGGGG
The DNA here is from genome assembly GCA_013781345.1 of Fusarium coicis. Taxonomy (NCBI): domain Eukaryota; kingdom Fungi; phylum Ascomycota; class Sordariomycetes; order Hypocreales; family Nectriaceae; genus Fusarium; species Fusarium coicis. Next base: position 104,469 of record JAAOAJ010000037.1, on the reverse strand, counting down.
AAGAGGTTGGGGGCAAGCCCATCAGACCAGGATGATTGTACATCTCCCCATTCTTGGCAGAGATTTCATTGAAACGCTGAACTTGCGCCTCGGATAGGGGGTCAGGAATAGAGGCTGCGACACGAAGACACGGCGATAGTCTTGCATGGAGGTCTTCGTCGGGCAATGGGTAGAAATACGTTGCTGAGTGTGTATAAAACTGACTAGCCTGAGTAAACAGCTGATTGAGAAGCTGTAGAATACCAACGCCATCTGTAATATCGTGAGGGCACCGCAAAAACAGGGTCTGGTGGCTGGTATCCCCTTTAGGCTGGACGATGTAAACGGTGGGGACAGTAAAGATGGGAGCATCATCGTTGAACCACTCGAGCGCGCTCTTATCGGTGCTTATGATGTTGAAAGTCGAGTTCAACCAAGTATCAACATCCTGGTTGCTCTCAAAAGCCTTGTAGATCCTTTTGAGCGTGCCGGTCTCGCCATCTCGTTCGATACGGGAGCCCAATGTCGGGTGTTTGTGTCGGAGAAGCACCCAAGCATTCTTGAGAGCGTCCATATTATGACGAAGAGTATCGTCGGAAGAGAGCTTGGGGTGGAAGCTCGCGCAAGCAGTGATGGGATAGCAGCCGTGGCCTTCTTTAGTGTAGAACCAGTAAAAGCTTTCGCATTCATCGATCTGTCGCTCCCAGTCTCCGCCGGAAGACTGTCTCCAATGGTAAGAGATATCGTTGGGGCTTGAATACATGTTGCAAAATTCACTTCCAAGCCTTGATCGCGTGAGGAAACGACCAGGTCACAATAAGACGCGTCACCAGGAGGGGGAGGACTTTATAGCCGAACGTCTCAGGAAAACAACACGGTGTCACGTGGATGATATCGCGATCAACAAGCGAATCCTTCTCGTGTTCGCACTCTTTATCTGCAATACTACGTACGTTATTGGTGGCAACTTAAGATCTAGTTCTCCTCTTAATTCTCAGCGTCGCTTTCATAGGAGGGATCCTGTTCTGTGCGATCCAAGTATTTCGCGGTCGCTCAGTCAAGTGCTCAGTGTCATAGTTGAGCAAGATGTAAGCAAGCAACATCTTGATCTCATGGCTTGCAAAAAACCTCCCCGGACACGCGTTCCGACCAAGTCCCCACGCCAAGAAATCCTGCGTCGTGGTCGGCAAAGCATTACGCGCACTCTTCACGTACTCATCCGCCTCGTTTTGTCGCGCATCGTAGAAGCGAAGTGGTTTGTAAGTCTTTGGCTCAGGGTAGATCTCACTGTCCTGCAGCACCGAGTATCCTGGGACAGCTATTCTTAGACCTTTGGGGACGTGCGTTCCCGATGGAAAAGTGACGCCTTTTTCTGCTACGACGGTACGAGAAACTCCGATTGAGACGATGGAGTTCTTGCGCTGGCTTTCGCGAATTGCCGAGTCGAGCTTTTCGAGTTGCGCGATGGCGCGTTTGTTCCACTTGCCATCATGCTGTTTGAGCACACTCTCAACTTCGTCGCGAAGTTCAAGAACAAGATCGGGAGATGATGCAGCAATGTCAAGAAGAGCGTGGGTAACTGCAAACGTCGTGGTGTGAATTGACGCAAAGTTGAGTAGCAGAACACGTTGAGCCAGCGCGCTGACCTGCCAGTTCTTCGGGTTGCCGATTCCCTTGGCTTGTTCAATCAACCACTGCAAGGAGTCGTTCCGATCGGACTCGGTGTGTTCATCTTGCGAATCGTACTCTGCCAAGCGAGCCTTGATCTCAGGCTCAAGGATTCTCTCGAACTCACGCGTGTGAATCCTGTTGGATCGGGTTATGAGAGGTGCAACTAGCGGTTTAACGAAGCTTGGGAACAACTTCATCATCATTGATGACAGTGGAATATCCTGGGCGAAAGCAATACCCAACTTTAGCATCTCTTCATTTCGACAAAGTGGAAGGCCAAGGAATGCTCGGTTGGTGATCCCACTGAGCATCTTCTGGGCTGATTCCATCACGCAGATTTCAGTCCAGTCCGTGCTGTTGCCCAACTGCTTGCTGACACGGTGCTCAATCTCTTCAGCGAGATCCGGAATGAGATTTCCGACCTCTTTGGTAAGCGTGGTGGTCACCAGTTCCAAATGAATAGGGTCATGCGTGAGGGACGGGTCCATTGTAGTGTAGTCCGTCTGCAAATCTTGCTGTGCCGATTCATGCATACTGAGCATATTGGTAGGCTGCTCACTGGCGAACTTTGTATCTGATCGTGGAAGATAAACAATGTTCCCACCGTCGATCAAGGGAAAGATAGCGGCTTGATTTCTGTACTGGATATACGCCGAGTTGAGCGCGGCCTTGACATTGAGTGAATTGCGAATCTTGGCTTGTAGAATGGGAAACCAGTCACCTTTGCGTGCACCGATGATAGGCAAGTCCGGCAAGTTGGAGGGCTTCAGAAAGAGCTGATATATGATGTACGACGTCAACAGAAAGAGCGGCGCAGCAATAGTTGGCCGCGATAAGAACTCTAGCACTGGATTTGCCATGGCGATCAAGAGTCAATATCGAGGTTTCACTAGTGAAAAGAGAGCTTGGTAGATCGCGATTTCCCCAAACTTTATAGCTCCAGGAGACTGGCAACGTACGAATACGACAGGGTAAAATATCGGTATGAACTCTTTCTAACTGGCTGGTTCGCATGAAACGGACTGTAGTGCTTGAACTAATCCGTGACAAGTGCTGACAGTCAGGGCATCCGCTAAACCTGCCAAAGCTAGCTCTGTAAGATCGCTAGTGGAGAGTGCCACCGCTATAGCGACTGTGCCTGAGAGATGCGACCCTCTTGAGCATCTCCATCATGATGTGCTGCCGGATATAAAACATTGTCCGCGTTATGTCTCAATTTCTGATCGTGAGCCAGGTGTTGGGAAGTCGGTTTGCCAGTTCGGCTAAACTGTGCCGCCACGGATGTATAGCCACAATATCTTCTCAATGGTTGATCTCAAAAACTGCCTTGACGCCAAGATGATCAGTGATCCACGGCTTCTCAAAGCCAAGCGAGACCAAATCCTTCCGGACGTCCTCCTCAGCCTCATCCGGCTCAACATCAGCACCGAACCTCTCAAACTCCAACAGCTCAAGTCCATCGCCACAGAAAAACACCTTATCCATACGTGAGCAGCCAAATTGCTGTCGCAGTTGTGGTAGAGCTTGCTGCCCCCATGTATACCCTTCGTTATCGTCCCTACCGTCGCCTTCTGTGCCCCCGAGTTTGAGGTATGCGTCTTCAAGCTTGTTATCTGTATGAAGGGTTCTGTCGAATGGTTGGATGGCGTTGAAGTCACCTGTTACAACGGCGCCAGAAACATCCTCGGCGTGCATTTGTGAAGCAATGACCTGCATTTGCGCCGGGCGGCGTGGTGGTTCTAATGCAAGTGATTCGAGATGAGTATTGCAAAGTCGGAGCTTCTGACCGGATGCTTCTACTTCAACGAAGAGGGCGTCGCGCTCCATCTGAGTCGCTGAGTAATGTACTCGAAAGCAGGACAAAACATGAAGTCGGCGATCAACCAGTGTCGTTGTGCCATAAGCGCCCGAAGCCCAGTTCTCAGTATCCGTATCTGTCCGGTAGAAGCCATCCCGAATCCAGTCTTTTTCGCCAATTAGATCTAAATCAGATGGCACGCATTCTTGGATGTTGAAGACAACCGCTGTTTTGTCATCAGATCGATGCTGGCGACTCAGCTCCTCAAGATGCTTCAGCGCCGAGTTCATTCGGCTATCGCCATGAGGGAGCATGAAATCGATGTTCCAACTGTAAATAGCCAACTTGGTTGCTTGGGGTCGGCTTGGTGAGGGCTCGGATGCTTGAAGTGGCTGCCATTCATCCGCGTTGTTGCTCCAACTGTACAGAGGCTGCTTCCAGGGCTCGTCGGGTCGCCACGGAAGCGAAGAGGCTGGTTTCCTCAAGGCAATGGCATTCGCCATATGTTTCTGAATGAGTGCCTGCATTTTGAATAGAGTCCGTCTCATAGGAAATGCAAGAAATGAATACGCCCGCTGAATTCTTGTTTACAGCTGAGACGTGGTTTGATCTGGTCATGAACGGTGACGGATCCGCTCGGAGCGGGGTATTCCGGCATCTGACATAAGCCCCGAGGCAAAAATGAGTTTATTATTCTGCCAGCAGCCAATATCTCACCAACAAAGAGATATTAATAAAGCCGGAATGAGAAGGGATTACTCTTAACATTTTGACATTAAAGGCAGTACTTCATTGAAGAACAGTAACGCAATCAGCCACGGAGATGAGGCATAGACGAATACATATGCACGCTATAATGATATAATCTACTTGGAATGAAACAAGAGGCAGAGAAACCAGTTGGCTCATGTATAACTATAAGTCAAGCTCGAAATCCCATACTTGCAACTTGCGATCAGGAAAGCCTCCCGCTTGTCTCACAAACATGCTCAAAATTCCCGATTCATGAAGTCTTGTCTTATCAAAGAGGGGCTCGGTCGAAGTATTCGGGATCTCAGCCAGACTCTTCCAGTCTTTAAAATCCTTTGATGCGGTAGCCACGTAAATTCCAGTCGATTGCTTCACGGGATCAGGGAGAATACCGAATAAGTACTCCCCGCTCACGTCGCCCGCAAGTTTGCCTCTGGGGTCGTACAGGTCGGGCCCGTTGAGACCAGCGGGGTTGATGGCATTCTTGGTCCATGTTCCTGGCAGAGGCTTAGCGACATTGATTGAAGGGGGATTGACAGCCTTACCATCAGCTTTCCGGAGATAGTGTTGGTACTGATGCTCACCAGACAACAGGTCTCTCATCAGAATATGGAACCTGCCCTTGGTGTCGATGAGCTGTCCCTCTTGGTTGACCATGCGACTATTTTGAGGAACATCCCAGATCAATGTACTGTCATCAGATGTTGAAATAGGCTTCACCAGCTTGGTACCATTTGTGTTGAACCATGTCTTGCCATCGTCATTCGAGTAGGCAAAATAGACACCGTGATTGGTGTCAGCATTAGGTGTTTCTCTGACAGTCCACGAAGTATACAGCTTTCCATCCAGGTAATCCAACCCGTTGATGTACGCATTGTTGTCGTCGCCTTGGATGTACATTCCATAGGCTTGCCATTTCCCAGTGGATGCGCTGTAGCGATGGATGTAACTATCGCCCGACCCAGATCTAAAGCCGTCAGCTTACGCTCAATCACACAATAACAGTACTCACTGTCCAATTCTGAATTCTAGTAGGAGGTCGCCGTTACTCAAAGGCTCGAATCGCGGATACGTCAGTGGCGAGTAAGGTCCTTGAGATCCGACAAGCTCATGGACGACAGGACCGAAAAGATCTGAGTTCCATTGCGAGGGAACGTCTTTTGCGATGCCGGTTTTGGAGATGCGGTAATTGATCGGGACATCCTTAGAAAGTCAGAGAGAATTCCCAGTCTTTGGTTTCAACTTACATGATGATCAAAACTGAGGTGAATCTTTCCATCCCCCGAAATGCCCATAGATATCATGTTATGGCCATCCATCGTCTTCTGGGTATAGTCATCAAGTGTAAGAAACTCCCAGCTGCCGACACTAGGCGAAACCCTTCTGCGTCCCACCTTGACGAAATGGTTGAGATATCCCGCCGGGGCAGTTTCATAGAAGGTGATATATTGGTAGTCCCCGTATGTAATGAGAGCATCTTCTTGATAACTCACACCGTTGAGTCGCTCGGAACCTTGGACATCGGTACCAATTGTCCACTGTTTAGTGGACTTGACCGTGATGGCTGAAACAGCCGACATCAGGCCTGCAAATGCGAGTGCAATCCTATACAGATGCATGGTGAGTGAAATGGTCCAAATGGAGAGGTAAGGATACTCCAGCGACAGGACCGGGACTTCTAGGCGTGCTATATATGAACATTGCAGATCTTACCGATTTCACTCTCGCAGGATCGTATCCCAGGTTTTCACCTGTGTGTTCTTGGCGAACTGGCTCGGACTGGAACTGAATCGGTCTTGAAACCCCTTGTTCGCCAAGATGTTGTTGACAGCCGCTGCTTTTCAATTGGAGAGGCTATAACCCGGCGTCCGAGCCCCGCGTCGTCAATTCTCCCGAGATTGTGGGGAGCAAGGCTTGGCTTTGATATCACCAGGGAGTTGAATAACGGCACTTCTGACCTTCCCTACCATTACTAGACACGACTCGCATCACAATTAAATCGGCAATTCACGTGAATAAGATGAACCGGTCGGTCATTTGTCTTTTATTAGCTAGAAACATGCTCGTTGAAGATCGGGTTTTTTGTCGGGCTCAGATACCCCGAAATCCCGATGCACGTTACACGTCGTTGTGAACCAATGTTTCTCACAAAAGTCTTTCGTCTCGGGATTTTTCATTGAAGATGGCATCATATCTCAGGTTATTGCTGTGCGAGACTGACTGTCGCCGATCACATGACTGAGCCAAAGCCACTGAAGTTTGAAGCCTCAATTGACTAGGTGGCGTGGAGCGCATGACATGTCACAAAGTTTGACAATTGGAGGATACTCACAAGCAGTAAGTAAATAGAGGTATTTCTATGAATAAGAGGCATGCAAACACATATTGTCATCCCGTATTCGAATTGGAGTTATGTTGGGGTTTCCAACTTATGGCTATGGGGACGTGGCCTAATACAGAGAGCATTTTTTTCCCTGATTCCCTCGCTCTCAAAGTATCACGGTTCAGGCCTCCTGTCCAAGGCTCAGTTGGCCCTCTCAAGAATTCTGTATCTTGTCCTTTCAATAGCTTTATTCAAGATCAGGCAACCATTCTCTTACCCGCAAGCCTCGAATACATATATGACCCACTCTCACAATCCATGAACTGCGACTAATAACCATTGTTTCTGATGTTATCAACTTTCTTTTCGTGGCTTTTAAGCTGGAGCGCATGATACACGGCGTCTCTTTTGATTTGTGGTCCTGATCTAAGTTCAAGGAGGGCCACATGCTCCTCCTCTGGAAACCTTACATAGAAGCCTACTTAAGGGGCTACACGGGACTCGTTATGAGAGGGTGCTCCCTGGCTTTCCCACCAAAAATATTTCGTTTCACTTTCTCACTTTACAGCATCTTGGACCTCTAAGTCAACGAACTTCACGAAAAGACGACCAACAGCAGCAGAAGCAGACCCAATAACCTCGAGCGTTATCTTCTTCCTTCTCGATCATGTCAGCACAAAAGTCTGAGTAAGTGTACAGCGTTGTTTGTATTTGCTGCACAGTATCTTGCAGAGCCTTGGCTATAAGAGATAAAATACAAATCACATGATTGGGCATCCCTTCAGAGCCTTTTTATTTCTTTTACAGCCTGCATCATCAGTGAGGCTAACAAAGGCTGGTTAAGTAGAGACTACCCCGCTTCTGACAAGCATCTCTTCCTTGTCTTTCTTAGAAAGGACCTTAAAGATATCGCGGCTATAGAGTTTATCAGACACACTGTCCAGTGTACCAGCTTACCCCCTTGGGAAGATGCCAGTTGCGATTTGAAGTCCAACATCATCGAAGCGACGCCTAAACAGGCAGAAAAGATTGCGAGCCATCCCGATATTGCACGGATGACACCAATCGAAGGAACAATTTTAGAAGACGACACAGACTGCGAGATAGTACCCGAGGATGGGTCAAACAGGACGGTTTACGTTGTCCGTCCGACAAATCGCAGAGACAGAGATCAGTGCTTAGCCATTCATGCTTCACTAAAAGACATCTTCCAAGATGAATTGCAACCTCAGGAATTCGAACCATATGAAATCAGCCACTGGAAAGTCAATACAAAAAGTGACCAGGTGCCGCTCGCGGCAAGGATTGAGGGTGTCAAATATGTAGTTCCTCTGGAACAGTATCTTCTCAAAAGGTTCGAAGCATCTGTATTGAGGAAGCGAATGATCATCAAGCCAATGGGTACCGACAATCAGGAGCAGTGCAAAGCCACAGACACTGCTCTCAAGAACATCCTTGGGGCCAACCTGATCCGTAAATTACTGAAGGATGGCGGGATCTGTCACTGGACGGCAATGTTGTCTTGGGAAGAAGCTAGACGGGCTACAGACGTTGAGGGGGTGTCTTCAGTCCTCACGGCCATGTCAGGGAGGAGTAGTCTTGGTCCTGGGCCACATCCGCTGAATGTATGCAATCACAATTAATAATAATACAGATAGAGAGCAGGCAGTACAGTTGATAAGACCACTTTCACAATAGAAGACATAAAACCCTTCTCGAACTAACTCTTGTTGTCAAGGGGCATGTACCCTAATATGATTACGAAATAAAAGTGATTCGAAGATAATAATAAAGCTCGCTTGGTGTGCGCTGCTTCTTTTGGAGAACTCGTCCAGACCTCCATGTCGGGTTCGGCAGAGTATACCTGCATGATGCGGTGACTGGTACCCAAACTTTAGTAACCAACTTTATTCGCGTGTCCTTCAAGTTTTTGCCCGAGAAGTGCCCGATGACTAATTGCAGTCTTTTGGCAAGGGAGAGCCTCAATATTCAGCACTCTTGGTGCGAGATTAGCTGGTAGCCTATTCCATCCATTTCGCTTATTACCTTCACAACTACCAAGGCATCACAGCTCATCTTGAAATGCCAAACGAACCAAGTTAAGAGCCCAATATTTGGTAGCCGCCCGTATCAGATTTACAATGAGTTGCTATGATTCAATCATCTTCCTGCTATCACACAAGAAACTCAAACTGGCAACTCTATCCTTTGCTATGTTTCTAGACATTCTTTTCTTGTGTGGTGGAATTTGTTGCTCTGTTCAGCATCAAACACCGCTGACACGAATAATACCACTTCTAGCTTTTCTGACAGTGCTGGATTGCTCTACGCTGTATTTCTTCCGACCTATTCGCAGAAGGATGAGATTTGAACATGGTCTTAAGCCTACGAACAGATCAGAACGTCAAGCACAGCAGGAGATTCTCTATGAAGCCCAAGTAGGTGTACCATAGGAGTTGACAATGTTAGCCTACCAAGACATGTGTCTTGACCTACCAAACCGTCCTTTTAGTCACTCATTCAGCGTGTAGTACAATTAAATGATTCCGAGACACCAAGGACTACGTGCATAAGAACCACAGTGGCGGGCGAGGTTCCCATCAGCCTATATTGTCGGACCACTAGTCGCCAATCTTCTCTAGTACGAAAAGGTCTCCTTTGATATCCTGGACGGGAGGCTCAAAGACTCTCAAGGACTACCTTCAGTCTGGTGCAGCCAGTTGAGGGCGGTACTCCGGCATCCGCGTTCTATCGGACAAGGTTCGAGAGTAGAATGTAGCGAACAAGCCGTTAAATGCAACGGCCTTGAATCCGACAAACAGGTGGAGCACGAAGAAGTCAACTATGTGATCGACAATAAGTTTTGTCCTGAGGTCGGTTGTTCGCTTGATATTCGCACAGAAGTTTCTGCAATTTCACGGGTATCCAACCACGATACACCGAATAAGTCCGGGGACAGCACAAGTGATCGTCTTAAAATATCCAATGGCTTTGGATGACTTGCCTTATCAACAATGGGCCCTATGATTGCGAAGGCAGCGACCAAAGCACCCTAGGTGGCGCACCTACGAAATATACCCTGGTTCTTTAGACTCATCTTTGAGGTATGAGAAGCAGCTCATGTTTGCCCTTGACGGCTATCGATCGCGGCTGGGCAATCCAGTAGCATCATGATAGTGCCCTTCTGCCGCTTGTCTTCTTATCCAATCAGCTAAGGCGCAGTGGCAGAGTGGTCTAATGCGATAGACTAGAAATCTATTCTCTTCGGAGGCGTCTGTTCGAATCAGGCCTGCGTCGATTGGTTTATCTTTTGCTTGAAGTATCAATTCTATCTCAATATTCTTTTTGCTTCTTGTTCGCTTGATTGGTTAGCGAGTATGTCTGCAGCTTGGATGATTTGATGGAGATATGTCGCCAAACTTAATCGCTGTACTTCAATCCAGGCGTCTACCAAGAATCAGAGATTCAATCCATAGGAAGTCCTTGTATGAATATTTGTTTCTCAGCTATGTACAGTCAGGTTTTGGCTATTCTGCTCCTAAGCTTTGGAGATCGCGATGGATCCTACGGACCCCTCCTCAACCTTATGTTCGCCTGCATCGAGCTCCTTACTATCACCAGACAAATCGCCCCCCGAATACACAGTCAGCTTGGTTCCAGAAGAAACACGGATAAAACGAATAGCGTCAGGCTTCAGTCCAGCCTCAGTCAAGAATTCCTCGTTGAAGTCACCGAGCCCAAGACTAACACCTCGACCGGTCGCACTAGTAGCAGAGAACACGGAAGCACCAATCTTGGGCTGGGGGACGGGGATTCCACCATCAAAGGTCAACTTGAGGACATACGCGAGTGACTCGGCTGGCTGAGCTGGCAGCGAAATCTCTAGGGCATCCTTGGTCTGCTTCCAATCAGAGACCTTTTCGTATTCACCGGCCTTGTCGCCGAGAAGCTCGATAGACTTGAGGCTCTTAAGATCGACCAAGGCATCGGAGCCAAGACTGCTGATAGAGACTTGCTTATCGTCAGGCCAGCCAAGAACCGTGGCGTAAAGAACGCTGGCATCTTTATTGCGCGTGAAACGGATGTCACTGCTGTTGCCCTGTAAGGGTGCCGTGAAAGACCCACCAGTGACTTGGTTAGGACCTTCGCCATAAATATCCCAAGCACGAGTACTGAAGACGGCCTCCCCGTAACGGCCAAGAAAGTCTCCGATATCCTGTAAGACCTTGAGCTGCTCGTCAGGCAAAACACCTACTGCAGTGGGTGAAATGTTGAGCAGCATGTTGCCATTCTTGCTGACGCGGTCAAGCAGCGAGTGGACCATGGCCTTGGAGGAATAGTACTTGATGCCAACTGTGTAGCTCCAGCTTGAAGCACTGATCGCGTCATCAGTCAGCCAATAGGGACGTGTGATGTTAGCTGGCCCACCACGCTCATAATCACTGACGGTGGACGTGTCGCGGAATCCCACGTCAAAATGCTTATGAGTCGTGACGACCTCTTTGTTCCACTCAACAGCGCGATTGAAGTAATATGCGAGAAACTCCAAGCGCTTCTTCTCGGCAACAGCACATGGGCCATCGAAATCAGCACAGTAGCCAGGACTGTCGAGTGAGAAGTCGTTCCAAATGATGTCAGGCTGCACATGGTCTAGCATCTCTCTGTGTTTGTCGAACCAGAGTTGATCTGATTCTTCTCGAGATAGTTGACCCAGTAACTTCTTCAAGCTTGTGTCGTTGGTCTTTGGTGCCCATTCATAGAAGCCATTGTAGTTGTAGGCTTGATGCATAGCCACCACAAGCTTCATACCATTCTTGCGAACAAGCTCAGCCCATAGCTTGACCAAGTCTAGCTTGGGACCTCGCTTTACCGAGTTCCACTCATTGACCTTGCTATCCCACATGGAGTAGCCATCATGATGCTCACCGACCGGGCCCGCGAACTTTGCACCCGAAGCCTTGACAGCGTTGATAATAGCCTCGGGGTCAAACTCTCCACCCTTTGAGCTAAGAACAGGCTTGAATTGAACAAAGTTTCCCTTGAGATCATCAGCACCATTGATGAAATTCGAGTACCCCCATTCCTCGGGTGGTCCGTAAGTCTCGGTATGGTGTTTGCGTTGGTCTGAGCCTGGCTCATACATGTTGCGTGGATACCACTCGCTAGCGTACTGAGGGGTCGTGAAAGCACCCCAGTGCCAGTAAACACCGAATTTGGCGTCGCGAAACCATTCAGGTGAGGCGTTGTGTTTGTCCGTTGACTCCCAGGTTGCTTCGTACGGGCCTGAAGCCTTTGCAGCCGCGATGGGAAACAAAGCGCCAGCTGCTGCTGCAACAGCAGCCAACTTGGTAGATAGAGTCATCATAAACTTAACTGTAAAGCTTGGTCCAAGAGGTTACAAAGAAGTCTTGAGCAAACAGCCAAAGATTCTGGCGATCGAGCGATCACATCGCGCTCTTTTAAAGCTCATCATTTAGCCATGGACACTCCATTCGCACGGACCAAACACATGATCAACAAGCTCATTGCGACCTTGTATATTGCAACGTTGATGCTCACGAGTTGGAAGTCTACACCCGGACCGAAACGGGCCGTGATACGATGTCCGTGAACAGCGATCGGCATGTTAGAGATTCGTGCGGATATCGTGTCCTGGCAATCATGCGTGCTAAACGACTGAACGAGTCACACTGTGTGGACTACCCTCGGCGACAATAAAACACACGACAATAACTTAGGGTGCAAGAATAAGCTGATCTAAAGCTCTAATAAAATGTACTAAACCTGCCTAAGACTTTTCATCGCTTAGGCTAAAGGTCCTAAGCTTTCTTGCCCCCCTTTGACATTTACCCGGGATCGTCGTTCGACTATGCACCAAAGCCCTGCTGCATTTACCTTCGCTGCGACGTTGGGAATACGAAGAGAGTATCATCCCCAGACCCCGCGCTACCCCGCAAACGACCCATGCTTAACATCGAAAGACTGAGTTATTTCTTTGACGTCACGATGAATGCCGAACTGCTTGCTTGCTCTTGACTTGCGTACGGTAGTTAGAAATTGTAGAGCAGTTCCATGAAAAGGCGCGGGGGGCTAAACTATTCATTGATGTCTGCAAGGCTTGTTCTTAAACATACGAAAGAAATCTACGGTACCATTCACAAGGGTATAAGCAATGGGAACTCTGTTTGTCGGAAGAATCAATTGATCTCTAGCTAGTGTAGTAATACAAGATGTCTCAGTGACACCAATCTCCCGTTTTTTACACCTGTTTGCTGCATCTCTGTCATGACATGGGTATCTCTGATCTCCTCATGGGCCATACTCCAATCAATCCTCTGTCAAGTCCGAAGTCAAATACATAATGGGAGAAAACTCCTCCAGCGCCATCACAAGCTAAAGCTTGTCCATACGAAGATGTTCAGGCTCTCTGTTCAGTCTACATCCTTTTCACAGTTGTCTTTATTTCCAATTCTCAGGCCCATCAAATGGCAGAGTGCCGGCCTCTCCCGGGACAGGGTGACCCTCACGGTCCATGTAGACCGTCTTCTCCGAAGAGTGGACGCGCCAGACCAAGACGCGGAAGCCCCAAGCCTCAGGACCATTGAAGGCAGGCTTGAGCTCATCAAGGAGAGCAGAATTGGCTCCAAGGCTTCCAGGATCTTCGAACATGTCCTTGTTCTTCTGAATCATCGTGGTGAAGCGAGTGTCCTTCATGCAGATCATCTCGATGTCGCCTTCGGCGATGTTGGTTGCAACAAGCTCAGTTGCGGCACCAAAGACAAGGAAGGGAATCCACTTCCACTCGGTGTGTTCACCTGCTTCGCCGTCGACCTGTTTGCGGTGGAGGAATGAACGGAGATAGGGACTTCCACACTGGCGGCTGTTGAGAATAGCCTTCTGAAGGAACTTGGTCGAGATGGAAAGGGTCGGGTGAGGGTTGGTGATGTTGAGAGGAGAGTTGGGATCAGTGGCGCTGGTGTCCTCCGAAGCTTCCTTTTCCTTTTCAATACCAATGGTAGAGCCGCGGATGGTCTCCTCATCCCCATAGCCATCTTCAGACATTCCAGTACCATCGTAGCGGTAAGACGCAGGGTCAGACTGGACAATCTGGTGGACCGGCATGGTAGGAGTGAACTTGATACGAGCCATAGTAGAGGCTAGGGAGTCAGTGCTGTGAAGCGAGATAGAAGACTCGGAATCGGAGATGGGACCATCCGGATAAACATGAACCAGGGGTTCGTCCACCTGAGGGTCTGAGGCTGGGAGGTCTGCCATAGTGTAGGTAGACAAAGTTTCGGACTTGTTGTCTTCGTTGTCGGTGTCGACGTCCTTCTCGTGAAGGCTAGCTTCAAGAGCCCACTCGAGAACAGACTTCTCTGTCTCCAGCTCTTTGAGGCGGGCCTGCATTTCCTCAGGACCCATGTTGGATGTGACGGCCGGGTGGACTATGTGTCGGTTTTGTCGTTACGGTAAGGTGGAAGGAAGCGAAGTTTTTGTTTGTCTGTCTTGAAAGGTGTTATTGAGTTGTTGTCAAGGTTGCGGTTGCGGTTGCGGTTGTGTGAAAAGGGAAGATGGTTGAAGGTCCATGTTGAGAGATGGAATTTGCTTATGAGAAGATGGAAGAGACTGGAGCATCGAACGGCATCTGCCACTGTCACTGGCACAGATTTCGTCAACAGCACTTCCATTGGCACTGGGCACCTCTCTATTCTGTGGTTTCTTGCCTGTCTGGCCAGCATTCACTTGGTGTCCCACTCATGTTCATAGAGACTTGCTCTGACACTGCTCGCCAGACGTTAACTCAATTGTACTTGGCCCAGTTTCAAGGTCCATTTTAGCTTTCAGGCGCGTCTAAGCCTTTACAGTGCCGTCACGTCTTCAGTGTTTGTTCATTGGGGGCAGCTTTCCTCAGGGTTATTCAACTTGGCTGTCCATGATTTTACGACTGTTCTCACTCTTAAACTATAGTGTTCGTAGTACGAGGAGGAGTAGTCCTTCTGTTAGTTCACGCTCTCCAGTATATAAAGCTGTTCTGCTGCTGTTCAATAAAGTCATCCTTGACATCCTTCTCAAGAGGCAACCGAGCCTGACTACACGATCTGAATTGAATTTCTGTGGCAACCAGACTGTTAATGTTACATGTATCAATCTTGATGAATTCGCCATTTCTGCTCCCACGATTTGAGAATAATTTGGGCTATCTCAGATAAGGAATTTGGGTGTATTCTCCGACTCGACATCCTATTCCCCTCCTACCCAGTTGTCCACTCCAATAAAGCCAAAGCTGTCTCAATGCATAACATCACGATCACTGCGCAATCACTAAAATGATTAGTCCCCACCTGACCGATACAATGTCTTATACCCACCAGTGGCTGCAAGTTTATCAGTGCTATTGCCATACACGGAAAGCAGTGCGGCTGACACAAGGCATATTTCAATCTTGTCAAAACCAATCAATAATTGTGTGGCTTATGCATGACACGCTGGTCAATCAACTCTGCATGACAATCAAGGCAGAAGTGCAACTAAGACTTCTCTGAGTGGCTAAGCCTTCACACTAGTGGAGGGAGGGGCCTCAGTGAGACTGCACAATTGTGCAGTCAGCCCGCAGGAGGACGGAGGAAAGTGAAGTTCAAAAAGGAGCTGAAGCCCCCGAGTTTTCGAGTTACTTTCTTTTAGTTTGTTGAGCCGCGAGAGCCATTTTCTTAAGATGGCTGACCACTCCCTTGATGCTGTTGCCCAGCTGGGTACAAGTCTCGCGAGTAAACTCAACTTGCACTCTGAAGGATGTCGCAAATCTCGCCAGCGACTCCCAAAGCTTGTGTCTCTGGTCAACTCGACTGCTTCGGCCATTCGTCAAATTCATGATCTGATCCAGCAGAACGACAAGGTCTTCACCGAAGCATGTGTGAAGGACATCAACTTGTTTGCTGCCAAATGCAGGGCGATCTATGTCGGAGTTCTAACCCTTATCGCTAAGAAGACACAAAGCGTCAGTGGAGACAAAGATATAAAGGCTGTGTCAGCTGAACAGATTGAGGAGCTCTTGGCCTGCCTTGCCAACATGAGTGTTTGGCGAACCGAGGCTTGGAACTGGTTGGAGCCGCGATTCAAGATTTTCCGGCAGGAGTTGAAGCAAGTCAAGTTCGAGCTTGTCCTGCGTTATCTCCTAGGCAGTATTGCTCGGCTTCAGATGGAGTCAGCAAATCCCTTCTCTCCCTCGACAGTTCAGGTACTAACGTCGAGTCAGAACTATGATACGTTCCCCAGGCGCTTGGGAGAATGAGAACTCTTTGCGGTGTTTTGCTGAGAATGTCGCTGAAAGGCGCGTGATGTACTACAAGTCTTACAACCGAAGACGAGCTGCTTACAACAAGGCACCTTCACCAAAGCCCTCATTCGACGACGTCAGAAGTGTTTATTCAACGTCAACGTCAGTATCTCCCCTTCATTAGCAATAATATCGTACTGACTGTATATCGCGTACAGGACAAGTACCGCTGTCCTCCCTCCCCGCGTGACAGTGATCGACGGAGACAGCATTGATGAGAAGGCCAAGACTGAAACTGTCGAAACTGAGAAAGGGTTTTCAGAAGTTACCGTCGAGAACACTAACGAGAAAAAGGAGCCTGAAAACTCGTCTCGAAACTGGTTTCAGCGTCTCTTCTCTTCTAGTCCCAAGGAGGATTGGAAGAATGAAGACATCATGGCTTTCGTCCTCGATATGAGCCATGCAAACAAGCTCATCACAAGACTCGAGCTAGATGACAAGGAACTCAAAGCCAACCTCTCCAAGCTAACCTCGGGTCGTCTGTTCAAACGTCGACCTAACCTTGTCGAGCAATACTCGGCACTCGATCAGAGTGTTCGCCAAGATGTCGATAATGCCATCATCGTCGCAAAGCGCAAGAGCACCCGTGAGATGACTCTCGTCGCCATGGTCGCCAAGAAGTCAGACTCGCAGAAGGCAGCTGACAAAGGATCTGGCTTCCATTATGCTCCTGATCTCAATGTTACTCTCTACTTCAAGCTGGGTACTGAGTTTGAGCCGATCTATCTGATGGATGGGGATAGAAGGCTTGAGTTGCCCTACACATCTTGTGCCACTTACAAGGTATAAAACCCAAACAAGCATGACTTGAACGAACTGATACTGATATTTGATGGCAGATGATGAGAGATCTCATGACTCAGACCAACTGGGCCCCCGGCATTGCTCATCAGGTCATGACTGGTCGCTACGATCTCTGCACCCAAGATGGCCTAGCGGTCATGCTCGGAACCTGGGACTCAGTCCGTCGTCCCGGCATGACACTGACCCTCAAGATCTGGCCACCTCCGGTTCCACCTGGTCCACCTCGGCCCAGAATGTATCCACCCCCGCCGCCCATGGGCTACGTTCCGCCGGTTAAGAAGTATCGCGAAGAGATGAAGGAGACCTATCGTGAGATGGTCGAGTTGCTCAGCCTCTCGGAAGAGTGTGTCCCGGACCAGGAGACTGTCAAGTCTGGACTGGGAGATCTTCTGCGTCTGTGGACTAATGCTGTTGATCCCCATACAGAGGATTGTTCAGACTGTGCATCGTTCATGATGAGCTACAGCTCTTCCAGCTCTGAGTACAGCGACTAAGATACTGGCGATACTGGATGAGAAGGTCCCCTTTGTTGAGTGCTTGTTTTACCTTGATGACCAAATTGATGATCTGATTTTCGAGAACCCTGTTGTCTGAAATGCCGCGGTATTAGTGAACAGTAGCCAAATGCACAAGGCATAAGCACAATGCATGTTCAAGCTGAATGTCTTGTTCGGGTCTACCAGATACGAACATGTCAATGACATAGCTATCGTGTTCACTAATCTTACCATCATTCCTCCTAGAACAAAGGTATGCTACCAAACATCACCCGATTCAACTGAAACACCATAATCAGGTATAATGACACCTTTTCCATGAAACTTAAAGCCGCATGAACCTAATCGGCCTACCCATCAATTAACGACTCTAGAAATGGTGCAACATCAATATCCTACGTAATGAGCCGCTCTGGACCCCTGACCAACGACTACCAGCAAATAGATGGCGAGACAATTCCAGGTGATAATTCGCCATCGTATCCACTGCATTCGCCCCCTGACGAGCCCAGAAGCCGACAAGCGGAGGTTAGACTTTTTCTCTCGCCGCTAGAAGCTCCACATCAGCTGTCCCCAAGCCCCATATTCTTCCCCATTCTCACTACGCTCTAGGGGACACCGCGCGCTAGTAGTGAAAACTTCGAATTGCGCAATCGGAGCCTTGTAGAGCAAGAAAAAAAATGGAATAGTACCGAGATTAAATAGAGAAACAAAAAGATCTGGTGTTCCTTGGCGGATGGAACATCTCTCCTCTCTCCACATTCTCTGCTGATATCAACATGACGTCTCATAAGGGTCTTGACGTTGATGCTATTCAGGCTGCTCCGCCCGTGGTGCAGAACCATGATACCGATGATGAGAAGCCTGTTCTTAACACGGGAGGCCATGGGCCTACGCAGCGAAGGCTGAAGGACTATCACATCACTTGGATTGGTCTTTGCAGTGGTATCGGTACGGGTCTGTTTATTGGAACTGGTTCGGCTTATGCCAGCGCTGGTCCTGCTGGTCTGCTTCTGGCGTACATCGTCGTTGGCGCCGTTCTTTGGTGTGTTATGCAGAGTATCTCTGAGCTCGCGACACTGGTAAGATCTCTTGGGCAGCTTGCGTCGTTGTGATGCTGACGTGTAACTACAGTTTCCTACTGCTGGTTCATTCCCTCACTGGGCCACTCGCTTCATTGACCCTTCAGTCGGCTTCTCACTCGCCATCTCATACGGTTACTGCTACACCATCGCCATTGCCTCTGAATGCTCAGCCGCCGCCGTTCTCGTCAGCTACTGGACCGATCTCACTCCCGCCGTCGTCATCACCATCAGTCTGGTTCTCATCCTATGTATCAACCTGATGAGCGTCCGATTCTTCGGTGAGACTGAAGTCGTCACTGGTGGTATCAAGGTTCTCTGCTTCCTCGGCCTCGTCATTGTCGCGATTGTCATCACTGCTGGCGGTGGTCCCAATCACAAGTCCATTGGCTTCAAGTACTGGAACAACCCTGGTGCTTGGGTCGATTACAACGGCATTGCTGGCTCAACTGGACATTTCCTCGGCTTTCTCTCTGCTTTCGTCAATGCTTCTTTCTCTTTCGTTGGTGTTGAGACCGTCGTCATCACCGCCGCCGAGTCCGTCAACCCTCACAAGGCTATCCCCAAGGCCGCCAACCGCGTCACCTATCGTATCGGTTTCTTCTACGTCCTCGGAGCTCTTCTAATTGGATTAATCGTCGATCCGCGCAATGCTGACCTAGTTTCTGGGTCTGGCAACGCTAAAAGTTCCCCATGGGTCATCGCCATCCAGACCGCCGGTATCAAGGTCCTCCCTTCGATCGTCAACGCTTGTATCCTGGTTTCTGCCTGGTCTGCTGGTAACTCTTACTGCTGGGTTGGCTCGCGTATGATCCTCGCCATGACTACCGATCGACAGCTCCCTCAGTTCTTCGCCCGCACCACCAAGAATGGTGTTCCTTACGTAGCAGTTATCACTGCCTGGTTGTTTGGACCCTTGGCCTATCTGAGTAAGTCGATTTGCCGTGTTCATCTCTAAATGTCGTCCTAACAATCAATAGGTCTTGGTTCTGGTGGCGCTGCTCAGGCTTTCTCTTGGCTTCTCAACCTCAGTACAGTCGCGGGCCTCATTGCATGGGGAACACTCTGCTTCTGCTACATCCGCTTCTATCGCGCCATGAAGGTGCAAGGCATCGACCGTAACACCCTCCCATGGAAGGCCCCTTGGCAACCCTACACTGCCTGGTTCGGAGGCATTGGCTCCATCGTCATCACGCTCGTTGCTGGATTCCCTGTCTTCCTCAAGGACAACTGGAAGACCGCTGATTTCGTTGCTTCCTACGTTGGCATCCCAATCTTCATCATTCCCATCATCGCATGGAAGCTTTATCACCGCACCAAGGTTCTGCGAGCCCACGAAATCGACTTATGGTCTGGTCGTTTATCCGACGATGCCATCTCAGCCCATGACACTGAGCGGGAGCATGTTTAAGCACTGTCCTCACGTATCACGGATCTTCAAAACTCTTGCATGGAATTATGTTTCAAGGCCTTACTGCATCACATTTATAGACCATAATTAGAATTAATCACTTAGCATTGGAAGCGTATATAGAAAAGCGATATCAACCAAATAGAATTGGACTTTCTGGCTTGACCATCTTACGGGACTTCGTTGCATGATGACCAGCGACGAGCATCTTAATTACGTATCTTAATATGGCGTTCGTATTTTTATGTACTGGTGAATGTCGATTTTTCTTTGTCTACTGCCAAACAATTCCTTGGTCAAAGTCAACCTGCTCTGGCGTAGTGGCAGTAGGACATAATATCACGATCCCATTTTCTTTATCCTCTTGCCCTGGAATTGGATGATCAATTTTGAGATCAGCCATCATCACTCCAACCTGAACATCTCGTTAACCAAAACGTAAAGGCAGCACAGTTGAAGTCTCAACTTACCTTCCCAGCAGTCTCTTGATCAACACCAGACGCTCTCAACGTTTGCGCTAGTCGAACAGCCAAAGACGCTGCAAACATATTGTTCTTCCCTACTTCCACCATGACAGTCATGAGAGCTGTAAAGTTGGCCTCGCTTTGAAGGTCACCAGTCGTGAGGAAGTTTGACAAGAAGAATGAGGCCGCAATGAATGACGCAAACGAGACCAGCGGGTTGCGGAACCTGGTATTCAGATCCGTTACCAGCGCCACAGTGATCATTATTTGAACCGCCGATTCCATGACTCTCGCTTTCGTAGTAGGCAGCGCAGCCATGTCCACCTGCGATCTTGTCAACGCAGATTGATGGATGCAAATCAGGGCCGTATGTAACTGAAGATTGATGAGTACAGCTTCAGGGCTCTCCATATTCTCTGGGCACCTGAGATCCAAAGGTAATGTCGCAAACGCATTTGTGACTGCTTCGTCGAGTTGTTGGAGTTGATGCCAGTCATTGTTGTCCTCGTCTTCTTCGACATTTCTGGAGAAGTTGAAGCACTCGTTGAAGAGATGGACAGCGACTACTCTGCAGGCGCTTGTAGAGAGCTCATACATACCCTGTCCGAGGGCTTGTCTTAGAGTCAATGTGGCTATTGGGGTATTTGATAGCAATGCATCGATGGATGATGGGAGCCGGGTTTGTATCTAGTTGGGTCAGGTGCTAAGATCAGACGTTGGTGGATTGGCTATACTCACGCTCCTCCAATCCATCATAGTCGGCCATCCACCCGTGCTGCTAGTGATACGATCAGTTGTGAAGATGACCCAGAAGGTCTTTCTGCGCTCTTCCTCCTCGGTGAAGTCCAACGCAATCGGGAGTGTCAGGCCAGCTGCATTCTTCCCGTCTAGTCGATGCAGTCCGAGGATCTGGGCTAACCGAATAGCTCTAGCTATGCTCATTGATGCTCGTGAGAACCATAGATGCTGCGCTTCGAAATGGCTTATGAGAACCCAAGCTTGGCAATGCGCCAGTGATATCTGATCGCCGTCGCTCTGCTTTTGGTCAATGTCATGCTGGACACGTCGCTCTCGGGATAACGCACCTTCATCTCATCAGCTTGGATGTACTGGCGCGCTCGCACATAAAATGCCTCAGCCATGTGCTTATAAGTCGGCGATGCGCTTGCTCCAGCGGCTAGGATGGCATACTGCAGGCACATAGGTGGCTGCATATGAGCCGGCCTGTAGAGTGATGCAATGTACCTCTCGCCATGGATCATGAAAGAGTCGGACTGAAGTTTGGTAAAGTATATCGATGTTCTGACACCTCAAATTAGTTCTTCAGCCTCATAGGTCATCCGTGAGGCTTACAGTTCATCCACCAAATGAGGAGGAGGCAGGCCCTCGAATCGGCCAGTGTCAACAAGTTCTGTGCTAGCACTCAATGGCTGAAATTCCGGTGGACTGCTCTGGGCTTCTAATCTGGCCTCCAAGTCTCCTATTGACACTGTCAATGACCCGGGGCTCAGTGAAGCTGTCTCCACTCCCACTTACGGATGCGACTCTGCATATCCCGAAGTCGCGGTCTGTTGGCAGGATTAATGACCGGCTTCTTCCTCGCCGAGGGATAATCGCAGACCTCGCCAATCTTGACGCATCGGCCACAGATTGGCAAGACCCTATTACATTTCAACTTGCGCACTCTGCATCGCTGGCACGACCACGGCGACAGCGGGCCCAGGTCAGATTCGGAGCTTGAGGGCGCCTGTGGCGATTGGGAGTGTGACCCCTCAGAAACGGACATGGTTTAGTGGCGTCGGTGGGGTACCTCTTGGCGAGCAGGACCTGATAACGAAGGCCTATAACGGGCGCTGAGCTATTGCTGCAAGATCGAGATGGCAGGTCGAGACTATGTTTCGTTTCGGGGGAAAGGGTAGAGAGTTAGGTTCGTCTGATCCGGATACTTTGGTCTATGCTCTCTGACTTGAGCTGCGGGGAGAATGTCAGCATGCCTTCCTGTTTTGGGTTACTCTGGATTCCTACGATGATGTCTCTCTTATCTTATCTCCCAACGGCCATACACGGTCAATACTATAAGCTTAAGCCAACCTCAAAAATCACCTCTACCAACATACATACATCATGAAAGATTTCTCTAATCATCACAGTCAATTAATTCTACCTCTCGCAACACGTTTGCAAATTCTTGGTCCTGCTACCCACCACTTGTCTTCCACTCGTTATCTCCATTCATCAAGGTTCACCACCCAAGACACTCTGTTTCAATGCACCGTCTCGGAACAGCTAAAGCCCAATAAACACTGCGTCACGAATAAACTGGCGAGCAAAAGGTCTCGACTATAACAGTCCGTGCCCGCATCGGGTCATCGCACATACTAGGACTTTAAGCATATCAAAAAGCTTCTAGACTACCGAAGATCGTCATCACTTTCCTTTACCAGTCACAATTCCGACAAATGCCTCGCTGCGATTCGCCAGTTCCCCAGCGCGTAGAGATGATCAGGAACCTTTGCACTGCCGGCCAAACTAACATCACAGCGATAATGCACCAACCGACAGGGGTGCCGCCAAATGGAGCTGCCCCTTTGGGAAAGGCAAATGGGAGCTTCCGTGCTTGGGCTGTTGTATCACATATATCACCTACCTTTTTTGAAGCTATCGTCCGCATGGCATCATTCACAGAAGTTCTTCGAGATAGACGGTCTGCTGATCGGACTATAGTATCAAGATATCTCGTCTTGGCTAACTATAAATTTGAGCTCACGACCGCTCTGTGAAACCCATCACCCCGCACCTCAAATCATCCTTCTTCACTGACAAGATGCGGTCCTCTCTTCTCCTCGCTCTTCTCCCTCTGGCTATCGCCACGGCTGTTCCCAGCTCCAAGAAGGTTGACTACAACGGCTTCAAGAGCCTGCGTGTCACTCTCCCCAAGGGCGCCAAGAATGCTGTAGCCGAGATCAACAAGCTCTCTGCTACCATCCTCAACCCCGGTGCCAAGGAGGAGCTCGACATTGTTGTTTCTCCTGACAACATCGATGCCGTCACCAAGATTGCCTCCGACACCACTGTCCTCGTTGAGGATGTCGGTGCTGCTCTTGCTGAGGAGGAGACCTCCGAGATCTACGCTGGTGAGTATTCCAAGTAACGCATGAAACGCCAAGGAGCTAACATATACGCAGTCCCCAGTGAATCTTGGTTCACCGCCTATCACAGCTACGCTGATCACCTTCAGTTCCTGAAGGACCTCCAGTCTAGCTTCCCTAGCCAGTCCGAGATTGTGACTCTTGGCAACTCTTTCCAGGGTCGTGCTCTTACTGGTATTCACATCTGGGGTAGCGGTGGTAAGGGCTCCAAGCCCGCCATTGTCTTCCACGGAACTGTCCACGCTCGCGAGTGGATTGCCACCATGGTATGTTTGCCTCAACAGAAATTGTAATGTGAACAATAACTAATGGTTGAGTAGACTGCCGAGTACATGGCCTACCAGCTCTTGACCAAGTACAGCAGCGACTCTGCTGTCAAGGCTATCGTCGACAAGTTCGACTTTTACATCACCCCCGTTGTCAACCCTGATGGTAAGCCTCATTCATCCGACATTCCTCCAAGTCGTCTAACCCAAATCACAGGTTTCGTCTACACCCAAACCACCAACCGTCTCTGGCGCAAGAACCGACAGACTGTCTCTGGAAACTCCTGTGTTGGCCGTGACATCAACCGTAACTGGCCTTACAAGTGGGAGCTCACTGGTGGTGCCTCTACCAACCCTTGTGACGAGACCTACAAGGGACAAGCCGCTGGTGACAGCCCAGAACTCAAGGCTATCAAGGGCCAGATCGACTCTCTTGCTGCTGGCAAGGGCATCACTTTCTACGTCGACTTCCACTCTTATGGACAGTACGTTCTCTGGCGTAAGTTCTCCCACGATTCCCGGAAGTTCTCTTGACCGATATTAATGATATCTCCAGCCTACGGCTACGACTGCAGCTTCGTCGCCCCTGAGGAGGCCGCCCTCAAGACTGTTGGTACTCGCATCACCAACGCCATCCGCAGCAACTCTGGACAGACTTACACTGCTGGTAACTCTTGCCGCGCTCTGTATGCCACCACTGGCGACAGTCTTGACTACATCCAGGGTGTTGCTAAGGCTAAGTACTCTTACACCATCGAGCTCCGTGACCGCGGTACCTATGGCTTCAGCTTGCCCGCCAGCCAGATCCAGGCTACTGTCCGCGAGACCTGGGCTGGTATCGTTGCTGGTCTGACTGGTCTGTAAATGGCCAGCTAGGTTGATGTAGCGTTACATATTTATTAACATGGATGGCCATGATGGGAAAGGGCAGATTTCTACCTGAAAAGGCTCAAGAAGACTTGCTGGCTTTATTGAAAGTACATATTACTCAAAATACATACATTATACTCAAGCCATTGTTCCGTAATCCCCTCTATGGACTCGCAAGCGGAGGCAAGACCTATGACGTTTTTCCTAAGGGATGAAAAGGCTTAGGTAAATTTGGTATATCTTAGTAGAACTTTAGACCAGTTCAGTTTAGCATCCTGTTCCTTTCTTCCTGGGGACCAGATAACCCATGTTCAACATCATCCTCTTTATTTCTTAGTCGAGCTTCCGTCGATGTTCACGGCCTGGCCTTCGATGTCTGCAGACTTCTCTCCGAATGCTGCCTGTTGCTCCGCAATCTCGTCGGCGGGGATCCTGTCGGGTGTAGTGTTGACGAGCATGATCATAGGTAGAAGCGAAGCACCTAACAGGCCAAAGGTCACACAGCTGAACGCGTTAGTACTTTTAAAGATTGTCTGTGGAAACTGAAGAACTTACAATCCAACAAGAGGGTCGCTCTTCGTCTGAGTGTTCATGCCATATGCTATAGCCTGGCCAATCGCCTCCAGACAGCGGAACGCAGCTCCATTTCGAACATTCTCTGAACAAGTCGTCAGTATCACATGTCTTGGAGTATCCATGCTGTCTATATCTCACCTTGTGCATCGGTCGCGAACGATGACAGAAGCCAGTACATGTACGACTGAGACAGTGGTCCTGTAGTCTGCACAAAGAAATAGGGCAAGAAGGAGGTAGCAAAGAGGCTATCGTCCCAGTCAATAGCTCCTGGGTCATTGCGATCAAATCGAGCTTGCATGATGATGGACCAGATGTAGACTCCAACGTTGAGAATGACAACAGTATAAAGGCCGATCTGGGCGCGACGACGTTGTGACAATTTCTTAGCATCAAGAATGAAGCCAAGACCAAAGCATCCAACACTGGACTTGTGTTAGTACTGCCAAACTCACTCATGTGGAGTACTTACATGCAAAAGAAGGGCGAGATGAGCGACGAAAGCGCACGGGCGCGAACGGTAAAGTGGATGCCGAGATAAGTTGACCAGGAGCCGCTACATAAGTGTTAGATTCTAATTCTCTTTTCATATTGAGGACATCCCACCTATACAAGAAAGACCAGACCGCCCAGATCGACGACAGAATGATGAGTCGCGAGGTCATAGTCTTTGCGATGCGCTTGACCTCAAGCTTAGTGGAGAGTGTCTCGGTAGTCACGATCTTGGTACCATCCGATCGAATGACATGCTCAAAGGGTGTGATCATGAAGGCAAACGGCAGGCTACATAATCAAGTTCGCGACGTGCTCAGGATGGGTATACAGTTCTACTCACGCTAGGCACTCAATGATGAGAAAGGCAATGTAAGTGTCGGGAGTGACTCCACCACTAACACCTTTCTCATGGTTCTTCGACAGACTAATGATGGAATGTTAGCAAGCTTCATAGTCAGGTACCGAGTATACTTACTTGATCGCACCGCCAACAAGCTGACCAAGGTTTCGCGACACAATCCAGAGTGCCAGGTACTTACCACGCGCTCCTGAAGGAGCAAGAGTCATGATGGCACCAGCTTCAGCGACATACCAACAGCCGGTACCGATACCACCGATGGCGCCACTGAGGATGAGATACTTAACACTGTCAGCTATCTGGAGAGTCGTGCACGGCGGAGTACTAACCCACTGGTTACCGAACTTGCTGTTGCAGTAGTATGCAGAGCCCTGGATGGGGAAGGACATAGAGCCAATCACCAAAGCCCATTTGACTCCGATCTTGTTCACGATGGGTCCTCCCATGAAGCAAGCTGGACATTTGTATTAGTGCCGTGCCGATAACATCTGGTGGATACGTACTAAAGGCAAGGGCAGCGTATCGCAGGGCTGTCGAGATGTTGGATACTTGAGGAGTTGCGAGACCACCGCCGCCGAGGCCTAAAAGAAGTCAGTGATAGTATTCTGGAGCTTAGACTGCAGTGACTGACCAGCAATGGCATCAGACATGGCAGGACCACAGAAAGCCTGGATGCTCAGAAGAATCATCTGAGTCAAACTATGATGCCATATGTATTTCCACCGCGGGACATCTCTTGTTGTGTTCATACCAGCAATTCGCACCGATGGCTGAGGTGATGGAGCCCTGTCAGAGGGAGAAACGGCAGTCTTGTTGTCGGTCATTGCAGATGAGTTGAATCGCTGGATGGATGAGGATTGTCGGTCTTGACGGCGACGAGTGACTGACTTATATATACCGATCTCAGGACTAACAGCCCCCTCCTGCCGCTATCGCAGCTTCCCCACGGGGTAGGTCATTTTCTTCCGTCTGAGAATGAGACTGTGAAGGTCCAAGCGAATACAATCAAGGTTTGTATCTTGAGCCAATTGGTGCTTGGCCAACATTCCTTTATCCGACTTCCACGCGGGGTTGATCCGCTTTTTTATCGAGTCTTTATCTCTTATCGGATAAGTCCCAAACCTCCAGGCGTTGCGATAATAGGAGGGAAGGTCCAGGCGAAAGTTCAGGCGATAACATCATGATGAATATGATACTAAACACGAGTTGGAAAGATAAGTTACATTAGGTTTTGGATGGTCTCTTCTCGGTTACAAGACCCGGGTCAATGGGACCGACCTAATCTCACTTGGATTGCCACTGACACCACCAAGTATGGATTCCAATCGAGGTAAGTTTGATGCGTCTTAGAGCCGACAATCAAACGGGCAAGAATTTCCGCTCGGACTTTCCATACTATTATTATCAATTAGAAATTGGGTCAAATAATGCTGCAGTTCGTCTCTCAACGTAATTAAACCATCATCTAGCACAACATCGCGATTCATGGTTGTTTGAAAGGCTCGAGTTAAGCTTACCCTGAAGTTCGGTGGTGTGGATCCAGGTGCCCTCATCGCAAACAAAGCTGGCTAACTCGACCATGAACATGCACCCACCATTAGTGGCTTAACAGCATGGTGCGGGCCGCGCAGGTACTAATATTGATATAACACACCGCTCGAATACCTGCAACACACGCACTATCCTTGCAACCTTGCTTGCCCTGGCAACGGAATGCAAAAAGTCGAGTCAAACAGCCAAGTGTGATTGACAAAGTATTTCAGCGTCAAAAGTGCAAAAATGAATCCCCGAAACCTGGATCGAACAAGTGACCTTTCGGTGTCAGATTGACAATTACAGCCGAACGCTCTTCCAGCTGAGCTATTCGGGGATGATCTCCGAATCCGGAGGAATAGCTATTGGTGCGGGGAGAAGCGCAAACATCAACTCAAGTACTGTTCTGAGGCTCCCACTCACTGACCCAGTAACGACCCGCGGAGGACTGCTCAAACAGGATTGATGCGATCAATCAACGCGTACAGAACCGTGGTCTCGACCCTGCATCCTTCTCCCTTTCTTTTCGCGCGTCGGAAGCCCGGCCGGAGGAAACTTTCTATCTCAGATGACTCGACGCCAGTCATGTTGTGCTGTTCGATGATTTCATACGCCACGCAACAGAGAGTTGTCGATTCGCCAGCCGCGACTGGGGGTAGTTGCTCGTCCTTATCGTAATGCTGAACCGTAGAAAACATACTAGACGCGAGTGCATCAGTTGACGCTATCTCAAAAAATGGTGCCCCCGCATTTTTATCCAGATCATGTTGTCTGAAACGCTCATCGAGGGTTGTAAGGATATGACGATGGGATGTCGCTTCATCGCAGCCACCCTGGGATACTGTAAGCTCGACGGGACTTTGGCCTTGTTTAGACGAGACGACCATGTGAGTATGCGAAGCAAGAAGAGACTCAAGTTGATGAATGCGCGCATGCGCTGCTCGCAACTCTTGCTGCGTCGCGTGCAACTGAGCCTCAAGAGACTCGGTTCGGGCTTTGACGCGCGCACGATGACGACGTTGATTGTCACGCACCCGAGTGGGGTTGGGGTTCAGCGTCCATTTTGTCACGTTTGGGGTTTTGTCTGCGAATTTCATGACGTAGACCAGTGAAAGTATCTCAGAGAATGATTCTGAATAATTGTCGAGGTGGCGGGCCGTGGTAGTGACATATCATCTTATTTCCCCAAGCGGTTACAAACCGTGACACATCGAAGAATTTCCTCTTCTGGCATGATTGTTGGGGTTTCCGATATCTTTGATTGGTTCAGTGTTGCTGAATCATCAAACTCCCTGTGAACCCAACGTGACGGCTAGAACCAGGGAACATGCAGACGTGGATTATAAAGGGTAGCCTTGGCCGAAACATTTCCTTCGAGCCTCATTTTCTCAATTCCTCCAACTACTGTCGAAGAACACAAGATCTACTGCCATGAATCATCACGATATTTATACCCAAGTTGGTGAGCGATACGGCAGTGCAGCGGAATGGTCCAATGCAACGTACAGCACCAATGTCGCCAAAGCCTTTGGCTATTCGGACAAGGACCTCGACTCTATCCCTAAAGATGCCAACCTGGGACTTAGCTGCGGCACGCCTTTGGCGATTGCTTCCCTGAAGGAAGTACGTGCCGTACCTACCATGCCGTAATAGATAGAGCTTACAATACTAGGGCGAGACCGTCATTGATCTGGGCTGCGGCGCTGGGTTAGATATCTTCCTCTCCTCCAGTAAAGTCGGCGCAACGGGAAAGGCTATCGGTGTCGACATGAACAAGGCGAGTAACATGATTACACTGCCATTATTTCTGACTCGGAGTAGAAGATGCTTGCCAAAGCCAGAAAACTCAAAGCAGACCGATCTATGGGAAACGTGGAACTTATTGAGTCTCGTATCACCGACATAGCCTTGGAAGACAATATCGCCGATTGCATCATCTCGAGCTGTGTCATCAATCTGGTACCTCATGATGAGAAACAGAAAGCCTTCAACGAAATGCACCGTCTGCTTAAGCCCGGAGGACGAGTCGCCATATCCGATATCTTGGCGAAGAAGCCACTTTCTGATGATATCAGAAACAGCATGGCACTTTACGTCGGATGTATCGCTGGCGCAAGCCAAGTTGAGGAGTATGAAGAGTACCTGAAACGTGCAGGTTTCAATGGTGAGCAGCTCTATACTTATGAGTAGCTTCAGCTGACCTGATGGACGTGTAGATATTCTCATTACAGATACGAATAGTGACCTGAATGTATACCTTGATGCGTCAACTGATACTGCAGCACGCGGATGTTGCTCAGTCCCAGATAACATGGATAGCATGGCTAATGATCTCAAGGGACAAAGTCTTAACGAATGGGCCGGTATGTAAGATCAGATAAACTGAATATGATGCAACGCTGACATTGGAATTGGAGGATCATTCAAGATATATGCTATGAAGTAGAGGTCTAGGCGGAGACAAGTATTTCACTGTATTGAGGATCACAACAAAACCATAAAGCCTATAAAACGACTCGCGGCTTCAAACATTACTATTGAAAGTCGTCTTTATTATTGAGTGGTCGGCGGGATCCATCCCATCTCCTCTAAAAGTCTCAAAACCCAAGATTTATGCTCTTCATCAAGCTGCATGTGAATCTTTCTCATCATACAATCCGCCCACCCTTTCAACCACCACTGGGTCTCTACTCTCCTGACCATGAGGCAAAAGTGAGCCAGCACCGCCCAAGCCTCCTGGTCCCGTGCTTTGACAAGAGGTAAAAAACCATCGATACCCGCGTACAGCCAAAAGAACAAGTCAGTACTCTCCCAGTTCGGAGTGTAACATGCTGCGGATCGCAAGCTGTCAATCCTCTCGATCAAAATATTCAACTTCTCGCCCTCTGGAACACAGCTTCGTATCCTCTCTTCCAGTTGGCATAGTAATTCATCCCGTCGGTCGTAGGAGGGATGAAAGATATTGTGTAACGCCCATCTTTGACGGCTGAAAGCGAACAATGCTGACAAACAGCTCTCAGAGCACTCTTGTTCGAAGGTCATTTGGAGCTTAGCCGTTCCCTGTATGAGATATATCCAATCTTCAAAATCGCCCTCGCCTGCTGGTATCCCATCTTGATGCGACCGTTTTGGCGTAGCCATTGCTGTCCACCATTAGTATACAAAGCTGAGCGGAATGAGGATACGGGAGGTATTACCCGTAACAATAGTGAGGGAAGAAAATATGAACAGCCCATCGGCAGTCTCAGGATTTAACTCTTTCAGAAGTCCCATTGCCTGCTGTGAAGATTCTTGATGAAGCGTAAGGGCTGTTGCAAGATGTTCGTGTCGCTGATCGGGCCTGTGATAAGCAAGGTGCAAGGCTGCCAGTGCAAGTATCTCGCCCATCAAGTAGCTGTTATGTATCGCCAACCGCGGAACTGTTATCCTCCAAAAGTTCTGCAACGCCGGAAATGTTGACAGAGTTGAATACGTTGATGTGGTGTATGTGTGAAACAATTCAAGATCCCTGAGGTTGATACCACCAGTGTTGCTTATCGCTGGTTTGGGAGACCCTAATCTCCTTGTATACGTCTTCTTTGGCGGTGGTGGTAAATACTTGCATTGTTCCTGCAATCTACTGCAGTTGAAGCACGCAGGTCGCTGCTCATCGCACTACTGCCGTGTCAGAATATAGTGACGTCGGTTGCGAAGTCAAACACTGACTTTGACCTTTTTCTTCTTGCATTGCTGGCAGCCTTTGCGTGACTTTGTATGCGAGACCCTTGTTGGTCTCCTCAAGATCTGGGACGTGTCAATCGGAGAAGCCCCCTCAGTATGGACAGAGGACGCAGGGCTGTTGAGAAACCTCGTCTCGGCGTTGTCCATCGTTGAACGAGAAGCAGCGAATTTCCTTGGCGCTAGAGTCCTGATGTCTCGTTGGATGCCGGCGAGTGGCTATATAACGAAGTGGACTTGAAGGAGTAGTTATCAAGATCGAATCAAGGGACCTGAAAGATCATCTCATAACCCCATCTTTCCATCATACTGAGTGGCAGAAAAAGTTCTCAAGAGGCTTGCGAGACATTTAGGGGGCGGCTATCGTTATGAGAGCGAAGTTGAACGAGGGTTAAACGAGCATGGCACAGACCGCGTCAAAACACAACATCGAAGTCCCGCCGACCGCCGCACTAATGATTCAGGGTCAATCGACCGTTTGACCATGCATTGACTGAGGAATTCTTCGTTTATTCGTTTAGGGCACTCTCCAGTCTAATAATAATAAAGAAACCCGGTAAGGCAGACTCGCTCATCGTCTAGTGGGTGATCAGTGAATGGACACCCTTTAATTTGTCCTCCCACTTGGCCGCATGGCAGTGCTCTTGTCTCCTTAAATTCTGTGACACTTTTAGTGTCAACCTCAGTATAAAGACTTTCGTTGTCCAGGCCATTCATTGCTTCAATTCAGACCATCATTCATTAGCTTTACCTTACTAGTTCCTTTTCATTCTCATCACAATTTCTTCCCTTTGACGTCGTTTCTTTACACACAAGTTCGATCATTACTTCTCTACTCTTTGTAACCGGAAATCCATTCTTTGGAAATGAACATGTTCGCACTTTCTGGCGATGGAGCGGAGGAGTTCAAACTCTATCATTATGACCCGACTGTGGCCGGTGCTGTTATTTTCACCATCCTCTTTCTCGCCACAACTCTCCTCCATTCATGGCAACTTGTTCGAGGACGATCTTGGTTCGTGATCCCATTGAATCTTGGCGGTTTCTGTAAGGCTATCTGCTCCCTCGACTACACCATTGAGTCTAACATTTTACCCCTTCTTTTAGTCCAGGTTGTTGGATATGCCGCGCGAGCAAAGTCTGGTAACGAGAGTCCCAATTGGACCCTCACCCCTTATATCATACAAAGCATTCTCCTTCTCGTCGCTCCTGCGCTTTATGCTGCAACGATATACATGGAGCTAGGTAGAATTGTTCTGATGATAGACGGCGAAGGCCGTGTTATGATCTCCAAGAAGTGGATGACCAAGACCTTTGTTACTGGAGATGTGCTATCATTTATCATGCAGGCAGGAGGTAAGTCATTGGATCCTTGTTGTCCTGCCATTCACATACTAACTAGTCGATCAAGGCGGTGGTTATCAGTCGTCTGGCACACTTGAAGCTCTCAGAACCGGATCCAAAATCAT
This sequence comes from Fusarium coicis, assembly GCA_013781345.1. NCBI lineage: Eukaryota > Fungi > Ascomycota > Sordariomycetes > Hypocreales > Nectriaceae > Fusarium > Fusarium coicis. The sequence continues at coordinate 71,926 of JAAOAJ010000037.1, read as the reverse complement.
CATCGGCGGTCTCTTCGTCCAACTCCTCTTCTTCGGAGTTTTCATTATGATTGCGATCGCCTTTCATCGTGCAATCAGCGCCAACCCGACTGCCCGCTCCTCAAGCGGTCTTCCATGGCAGAAACACATGCTTGCTCTGTACATTGGAAGTTTCCTTATCATGGTGCGATCTATCTTCAGGGCCGTCGAGTATCTGGAAGGCTTCGACGGCTACCTGCTCAAACATGAGGCCTATCTGTACATCTTCGATGCCTGTCTCATGTTCTTTGTCATGATCTTGTTCAACTATTTCCATCCGTCTGAAATTACTGAGATCTTGAATGGAAGGGGTGCTGGCAAGAGCTACAGCATGCATGCATTTACCGAGGTTTAGGCATGTTGAGAATTTGGATCTGGAGCAGGAAGGACATTCATGTCGACGAGAAACCCTCTTGAGAAGGGAAACAAAGTGTTTTGGAGTGCATCATGAAGGACAACGAGATAAACTTGGACGGGGAATTAGATCGGAATACTTGTGGCTTAGTTATATAATCATCAAATCATTACTTGGTTAAAATGGACATCGGCGATCCTTCCATATTTCCTGCTTTTAAACCAACTACAGCAAGTGGCCATGATATCCAATGTTCCCAGTAAGAGCCAAGTAAGTCATTCACTACCCCTACAATATCATATCCCCAACCCTCCATAAACCAAGAGTCATTTATGGAGTGCAGCAAGGCACCGTAAAAAGCATATAGGATGAGTGCTGGCGGTTGTCTCTGATGTAACAGAGTGAAGTACCGCTCCGATGCGAAAGGTACAAACAAGAAGGCCCCCTGCCATGCCCTATTTGTTACCGAACTCCCAGGGGTTTCAGTATCCATGGTTGAGAACTGGGCCATGAACATCCTGATCCTCCTGAGAACGTACAGAATATCTTCGTAAGTTGGCGCATCTGGATTATGCTCCCAGGTTTCCCTCAAGCGACAGAAGCGCTTGTCGTCAATATCCTCTATCAAGTTGGGATCAACATCGTCCCAATTGCCAACATTCATGGCCTCTCTTAACTGACCCGCCGATAGGACATCGAAATAAGGCATCATGACTGCCTGGATACCTCGAAGCATGGGGATCCATCCCGCCCCCAAGATGCGATCTTTACGACCGCCCCAGCTGGATTCATCCCAGAACCCCTCTCCCAATCGACCCGATGCCGCAAATACGTAGAAAAGGTTGAGCGATGACCAAACGAACAACCCCTCAGCCATCTCCTCATTTGACTGCGATATGGCTTCGTTGAAACCCTTCAGACCTTGGCTGTGGTAACGCGCTGCTTCTGCCGTATATCTCAACCTCTGCTGAGGCTCAAGGTACGCGATGTGGAGTGCAGTCAGACCTAAGAGAGCCTGCATCACGAACGGATGCTCAAATGCGATCTTGGGGAATATGACCTGGCAGATAGCCGACATGGCAGAGTTCTTGTAAGCGTCGAGACTCGTCGAGACTGTCCAATGGTGAAGCAGAGCCATGTCCTCCATTCCAAAGATCACGGTTGGTCTGTCGTGTTGCTGTACCCCGAGAACTGACTGATATGCATTTGAGACCAGACCTGGAACAGGTGCAATCGTCTGGGTCTGGATCTGCTTCGGCGGCTGCGACGAAGTTGACTCTGGAGATGTTTCGTCGCCGTGCTGGGTAGACGGTGAAGGGAATACTACTCCTTGGAATGAAGGGTATTCACATTCAACTCCACGACGATGGCAAGCACGACATTCAGGCCGCTCCTCAGTGCACTGCAGTATCAATCAGTTCCAGAAATGGCATTGGCACCGCCACATTCAAGCCACGCAGGCACGCACCTTGACACGCCGTCTTCTGCAGTCGAGGCAGCCAGTCTTTGCTTTCTTGTGTGGCTTTCGGGGCTTAGATCCGCTCCTCACTGTAACGACGTCATGAACCTCGGCGTCCATGGCGACCAATAGCAGAGCCTGAGGGCAAAGCTGGGAGCTGAACGAGATTTTCAGGTTCAAATTAGGATTTCGGATATCGTTTGTTGTAGGTAAACGAAGGGAAAAAAGGAAAATCTGTTGGCGACGGATGGAACGAAGGTACTGTACGATTCCTGTACAGAGCCGAGATTGAAGATGAACGAGCTGAGCGAGGTCTAAACGAGGTGTGAACGAGGTCTTGTCGAGAACGAGAACTTAAACGAGGTTTCTGGTTCGTGGAATCTCTGCCGATTGGAGATGATGGCGAGACTACTCCACTGACTTGGCCGGGAATAGTTAGCGCCTGGAAGTACCGAGCGCATCAAATCCGCTTCTCCTCTGTCATGACATGGCCGAAGCGCAAGGAATGAATCGCATAAATTGAGTTGTAAAGGAGATCTGACTCTTTAACGTTAGAACTCAATCGTGATACGAAAAAGACTCCCCTTCCCTTGCTCAGGAGCAAGGCATGATGGGACATTGGTGAATGCTCCTGGATACGGAGATAATAATACATGACAGAGGAATAATTAACAGCTATTTCCCTTTTTTATCCATGGGTCTTTGAAGATCCAAGCAGATCCGCCGAGTTGAGGCTCAGCCCTGCCAAAAACGACTAGGGATGAATTCACTCCTCGTTTATTCTCCGACCTCGTTAAGCTCGTTCCCGATACGCGCCTCCCTACTCATGCATTCCGCGCAAGTCTACTGCGGCTCGGCATAGCCTAACGTTCCAAGCTTGTGTTATGTATATAGTTTTGAAGAGCGCCCTTCCTGACATGAATCTCCATCCATCGGGTGTTCAATCTCTAAACCGTTCATTTTCCTTTCTCCTCGCCATGTCCTCCCCCGACTCAGGGTTCGACTTCAAGCTTTATCGCTACGATCCTTCTCTCCCGGCAGCAGTTGTCAGCACCGTTGTCTTTGCTGTTCTTTCGGTGCTACATACTTGGCGCTTGATTCGAGTCCGCGCTTATTATTTCACGCCGTTCGTCGTTGGCGGATTTTGTAGGTTTACCATTTCTCCAGAACATGCTGCCGACATCGCTAACCTTTTCTTCAGTCGAGACTATCGGATATGCTGGAAGAATATGGGGTCACTTTGACAAGCTCTCTGTTGGTGGCTTCGTGCTACAAGCCATTCCCATCCTTGTCGCACCCGCCCTCTTCGCCGCCTCGATCTACATGATTCTCGGTCGCTTAATTCGTACCGTCGGAGCTGCTCATCTATCTCTTGTACCCGTCAAGTGGGTGACACGCATTTTCGTTACTGGCGACGTTATCGCATTCAGTCTACAGGCTGGCGGCGGAGGTATTCAATCAGCTGGTACCCTGGATCTCTACAACCTGGGCGAGAAGATCATCATCGCCGGTCTATTCGTCCAAATCGTCGTCTTTGGCTTCTTCGTGGTCACCTCGATCCTCTTTCATACCCGACTACTCAAGTCCCCGACACCCGAGTCACTACGAGGCGATGTACCCTGGGCGCGATATCTCTACGTTCTTTATGCCACGAGTTTCCTTATTCTTGTCCGAAGTATCTTCAGAGTGGTGGAGTACCTCCAAGGAAACAAGGGATACCTTATCTCTCATGAGTTTTACTTATATATCTTTGACGCTGTTTTGATGGCCCTGGTTATGCTTATTTTTATGATTTGGTATGTAAAGCATTTGCAGAAGAAGCACAAGCCGGCAGATATCGAGGACAGGGAGTTGTCCTCGTACGAGAGCCCCGAGGAGTACCGACACAGGAAGTGAGGGCAAAAGCATGCGACGGATAGACTGGTTTTATTTTTAGCGCCTGGACTATGTATTTCATCACATAGAGCGAATATCGTTAATTGGAACACCATACACTCAAAATACTGGTGTTATGTACTTGACTGAATGCGAATAAGCAGTGCTGGAGCTCTTACACCTGGCACCTGGAAATGCTGTGCAACAGGAGCATAATGCCTGGATGAGTGTAAAAGATGAAAGGTCTTATCGTGATAGATTACAGTGTTACATGTAAAACTTCAATGGATGAAACCCCAGTTGTAGGAGATGTCGATCTTGTTGTAACCCCTCTTTGAACCCTGGGGTCGCCATTTGAGCTTACGGAGCCCCCGCGGGCCATCGGCTATCGGAGACAACCCAAATCATGATACCTCATTTTCCACCGAGTGTCAAAGCCGTCAAGTTGTGAACTCAATTCGCCGAAAGTGTCCAACGCCCACGTGCTCCCCGAAAGTATCAACGATGGGCATTTCCTGGGTGTAACGATTCGCGAAAATGCGATGGCCACACAAACATTGGCAGTCTTGGCGCGTGATTAATCTTTCGCCTGTCATTGGATATCATCATGTCTTGGTACGATCTCAATGCAGCTAGAGGCAGGAATTAGCAGGTTTTCGGAAGGTTACCGCTAAATCAACGCTGACCATGCTCTACTCGTCCAGGATCATCGGGTCTGTGAGATAAAGCCCACGCGACTTTCTTGTCTTGCGCTTTTTAGATCTATTCTTAATTATTCAAAACCTTCAGGCCAAGTTCGAAACCATGTCTTCTGTGAAAAAAGACCAGGACGTGGAGGAGCAGAGTGGACCCAACTATGGGACTGTCAATGTCAAGGTTGGCACTCAACAGGACCTTCTCGACCTACAAGATCTGGATCCTGCTTTCAATCAGAAGATGAGACTCGTCAACGATGTGAGCAATATCACCAAATTCCCACAAACAATCAGAAGCTGACTCGTACCAGACTATTGACGAAATTGGTTGGACGCCGTATCATCTCAAATTGTTCTTCTTAAACGGCTTCGGGTAAGACCTTGTTGAGAAGCATCTCGAAAACGCTGACTGCTGACCTTTGTTTTTGTCAAGCTATGCTGTTGATTCAATGATTACTCTCTTCCAGTCCATCATTGCGACACAATCCTTGCGTGAGTTCGGAGAAAAGGGCTACGCCAACGGCATGACCATCGCAGCATACGTCGGCATGCTGACGGGCGCTCTCTTCTGGGGTTTCAGCGCCGACATCATAGGGAGAAAATACGCCTTCAACATCACCCTCTTCCTCTGTTCGGTCAGCTGCATCATCGCTGGTGGTATGCCTAATTGGCCATCCCTTGGACTTTTTATTGCACTGCTTAGTTTTGGCGCTGGCGGCAATCTTGTCATGGATACAGCTGTCTTTCTGGAGTACCTGCCGAGCAACAAACAGTGGCTTCTGACTCTCATGGCTTGTTGGTGGGGTTTCGGCCAAGCGATTGCTGGTTTCATTGCTTGGGGATTCATGGTCCCTGAACGTTGGAACTGCGTTGATGTCGAGACTTGTACGCGGGGGAACAACATGGGCTGGCGATACGTCATGTTCACAGGCGGCGCCCTCGTCTTCTTCCTATCGCTTCTTCGAGTCACCGTCATCCGACTCCGCGAGACACCCAAGTACCTCCTCGGTGTCGGAAAGGACGAGGAAGTGATTGAGACATTCCAATACCTGGCGAACAAGTACAATCGCACTTGCTCTCTCACTTTGCAGGATCTCGTTGCTTGCGGAAATATCACCTCAGCTCACAGTAAGAACCGATTCTCGATAAGCGAGACGATGATCCATATTCGAGGCCTGTTCAGCACCAAGAAGATGACTATCTCAACCGCCAGCATCTTCCTGTCTTGGACCCTGATCGGTCTTGCGTACCCTCTGTTCTACGTCTTCCTTCCGTGAGTTGCCATCTTTATTCATGCACTTGAGACATGGAGCCTTCCCCAAATACCGTTACGCAGGCGTTGACATCATCCCAGGTCTTATCTTGCAAGCAGAGGCGCAGTCTTCAACCGTTCACAGTTCGAAATCTGGCGCAACTACGCGCTGACCAACATCAGCGGTATCCCAGGTCCCGTTGTTGCTGGCTTCATGTGCAACACCAAGCTTGGCCGCAAGTACACCATGGTCATCGGCGCTTTGATCAGCATGTCCTTCTTCTTCGCCTACACTTCTGTAAAGACTTCTGTGCAGGACCTCACGTTCACTTGTCTGATCGCGTTCTGCATCAACATCTACTACGGCACTCTTTATGCCTACACTCCTGAGGTTCTACCGAGCGCTCATCGTGCTACTGGAAGTGCCATTGCTGTCGCGTGCAACCGAGTGATGGGAATTGTGTCAGCTGCTGTCGCGACTGAAGCTAATACCGACACACCTGCTCCTCTGTATGTTTGTGCTGCGTTGTTTCTTGCGATGGCAGCCGTCTCGGCATCGTTCCCATTTGAACCGTATGGACACCGAAGCTCTTAAAGAATTACCTCCCTCGAATCGCAAGCTCCCGACGCTGTGACAAGATATGCAACAGCCTGCTTCAAGCTTGAGCGTGAAAGAACTGGAACAGGATGTTATGCAAGTAAGTCACTCCCCAGGAGAGAAGGCGTATCGTGACTGACAGTGATATCAAACAGTCTTGAAATGCAGGCCAATGGAAGCTACAACCTCACGTTCGAGATCACTACGCTATCATTAGCTGACCAGCAGAAATTAGTCTAGAGTTTAGCAATAAAATGACATGAGCAAAAGCCTAGTGGTGGTCGAAACTACTTGAAAGTAGTCAGTACCCATTGGCGAATGGTAGCGTCTGGTTCAATCGGTAACAGTAAATCCCTTAAGTTCTTAATGTAGCTAAAGCAGTATTGCTAGTGGCCCATGAGATTAAAGAGCATTTTGGTATCAGATTATCATTCTAGGTATGTCGTGGTTGGTATCACAAACGAATAACAACGTCCCAACATCTCGGTCTTGAGACTGAGTTTTCGTCTCAGAGCAATAGCGCTTCCTCTGGTAACAAGGCGGTTCGCCCCCCTAAGATTTGCGAATCACGGCTATTTTCACGAATCCAATTCACCTTCTGATTTCTTCAGCACTCCAAGCGTGCACTCTTCCATCTTTTCTCTCGATGGCACAGGCTTTAGTGCATTGGCATCGCATCCTTCTCTCCTTGATCATCCCTTATCCCGTCGACGATCCCCTTTCAACCTTTGCAACCCACTTTCAACCCCGGCAGACGGTGCGTCCCCTGGCCAAATCACTTATTCATCGTGTCTCAACTAACAGAACTCCAGTCCCGGCATCAAGTCCCAAAGGCTGAGACTTCAGCCCATAAATCAAAATCTACACTTCCAAGCAACAGTGTCAATCCGCTCAAGCAAGCCATCATGTCTTCAGTCATGTTGGAAAAGTCGACCTCTCGGTCCAAGCGCAACTCCCCGGGCGAGCAACCATATCTTGAGCGAAGCCAGCAGACCTTTATCGTTGAGATGTCAAGACTGGCCGTAGGGGGCGTGTTCCGTTAGATCGTCTTATGTCATGGCAATTCATCGGGCGTAGGGTATTTACAGGGCACAGGTCACTGGGCTATGCAGTGTGGGACCATTCGGCTAGGCAGCCTGGCAGTCAGCCCTGTAAGTTGCAAGGATCAATAGAGATGTCGGCCGAAAACTTGTTGGAAGACTGCGTACCCTTCTGGACGGCTTTTTGGTTGGAGATAAATAATGTTAAAGATAAAGCAATACAATTGGCTTGTGGTCCGCCCCAGGTCGGTTTCGATCAGGGTTCTCAAGGCTTTTTTGCTTCCAAATTGTGGCGGAGTGATCTTTCGAACTCAGCCTTGGGGCTCAGTACTCCACTCGGCGGATAAAACGACACGAATCCTCCAAAGCGAAGAATTCATAAACACGTCCAAGACAACTTATTCCCTGCCATAACAGACAGGTACCAAAAGAGAACATCATTCGTATCAATTCACAGGCCATGTCATTCTTCACTTTATTCGTCGAGTTCTGTATTTTCATCACGGGCCTCACTAGCCTTGCTGGTGGAGTTCTCGCCCTGTGTAACCCACAAAACCAATACCAACTCAAGGGCATTCCAGACAAGAGATCCTCAAACGATCCGGCCAGCTTCGCGCCGATATATATGCTAGCTGCTAGAGATATCTCATTTGGCATGTTTATCCTAGCCCATCAATTCCACGACAACCATGCCGCGATCGCTACCATCCTGGCTGTCATGAGCTTTACGAAATTCGGCGATCTTCTTACCTTTCTTGCAGTTGGGGACGGAAAAAGGTCGCTCCCGGGTATCTTGCACTTCTTGTCGGGTATTGGGTATTTGGGCTCGGTGGTGTACTTGTACAAAAACTAGTTCTGCCTTAAGAGCAAATATGTGCTGAATCATCGTGCCATCGGTGTCGGGTTGCACTCATTTACTTATACGGAAGGTTAAACAAACCAGTCGACATTTCGATTCGGCACTCCGACATCTAGATATCATAAAGGGGAAGGTTTGAGATGAGCTGGTGCCATGAGATGAAGCCGTTAGCAATCTGAACTTTGCGCCCGGCTAGACGGTTCACCAGCGCCACAGATACGACATTGGTGGATAAAAGCCGATGCAGGATACCGAATCTGGGGTCAAAAGTGAACCAGAAGATCGGAACCAGGCGGGATGATGGGTTGGGGGCCTAAATAAACTTTGGAGGGTGGTGCTTTTAGGTGGCATTGCTTGATCGTAATTAAACCTTGTTCTATTACCAACATACGTCAACAGCATGTGCCGAGAACGATAGAGTCAAGGTTATTCGGATGATGCAACTGCAAAATATGTTGAGATGGTTCACAATAATCCAGTAGAAAATATTTGACCGCTGGAATCACCAAGTAAATATTTTCTCTTTCCATAATTCGCTGTAGACAAGCCAGCGTACTTTGACTGACTGTCATCTTCTCTGAGACCTAGTGCCAAACTAGCAACAATAATCGAGCGCTGATGATCCCACTGCCGACGACATGGGTTCAAAACTCGCCCGCAAAATTAACACCAAATCGAGCATCTTAAGATGAGGAATCTTTGCACGGAACTCTCGGCAGCCTAAGCAAGAAAGCTTATTCAGATGCGCCATGGCTTATGCTCTGTAACACCTTTATTCTCACCGGTCGATAAAACCCGAGCTGCCCTACCATCACCATCTCACTCCTCCTTCACCCACACGCCGCTCTCTTTCTTCCCAGTCCCTCTTTTTCACAATGAAGTTCTACACCTCTGCCCTCGCTTTGGCCTCATGTGCCACCGCCATTGTTGTCCCTGCTGGCTCTGCGCCCAAGTATGACGTTGATGTTGCCATCATCGGCGGTGGATCTTCTGGTATTCACGCTGCTGTCAACCTCAAGGATGATGGCTTGAGGGTTGCTGTCATTGAGAAGGAAAACCAGATTGGTGGCCATGCTCAGACATACATCAATCCTCAGACTAAGCGCCCTACCAACATCGGTGTCACGCTCTTCGAGAACACCAAAACTGTGCAGAAGTACATTGGTCGTCTTGGCGTTGCTCTTGCGAAGAACAACCCCTTCTCTGCTACCACCAGCACAAACAAGCAGTATGACTTCACTCTGGGCATTCCCATTCCTGCTCAGTCTCAGGCTCAGGCTGCTGCTACCAAGGAGGCCATGGCCGCTGCCATGCAGGCTTATGCTCAGAACGTCCTCCCCAAGTACCCCTGGATCGATCAAGGTTATTTGATGCCCAACCCTGTTCCCCAGGAGCTTCTCCTGCCTTTCGGCGAGTTCGCTGCCAAGTACAACTTCAGCGCCATTCTTCCCCTCATCAGCCAGTTGAACTGGTACCCCGGCAACATCACCGCCATCCCCACCATCTACGGTATCAAGAAGTTCGGCCCTGGCCTTCTCCAGAGTGTTTCCAGCGAGTTCCTCGTTGCTGCCTCTGGTGATACCCGAAGCATTTACGAAGCTGCTTCCAAGGTGCTCGGTAACAGCATCTACCTCAACTCCGAGGTCGTCAGCGTTCGACGAAACGTTGCCGGTAAGGGCGTCGTTGTCGCCTTCAAGCAGAACGGCAAGACCATCACCCTCCGGGCCCGCAAGCTCGTCGTCGCCATGCCTCAGACACGCGCCAACACCAAGATGTTTGATCTCTGCGAGAAGGAGAGGAAGCTCATCACCAAGTTTGCTGCTTTCGGCTACGTCGCTGGTGTCGCTCACATTCCCGGTCTTGAGAACGGTCTCCAGAACGTCGGTGCTCTCACCCCCGCCAACGTGCCCATCGTCCCCGGTAACAACGGTTACTTCCAAACTGGTTCACCCGACGACTTCCTCATCGGCACTGGATTCCCCAACACCGACTACACCCTCGAGGATGCCAAGGCTCTGATGCGCAGGGAGCTCACCACTCTGGCTCGTATTGGCGGTGCCCCCGCTGATGCTGCCGAGAAGTGCACGTTCCCTATGCTTGAGGACCATGCTCCTTACTACCTCCACGTCACTGGACACGATATTGCCCAGGGCTTCTACCGTGATCTCATTGCGCTTGAGGGATACCGCAACACTTACTGGACCGGTGCTGTGTTTGCTGGACACAACAGCGGTTTGATCTGGAACTGGAACGACGGTACAGTTCTGCCAGCCATCAAGAGGGATCTTGAGCTTGAGACTTCACTTTAAAGTCGATCATATGAGATTATGTATCACTTTCACTATCTTTTCTTTTTTGAACTTTCATAGAAATACAATGATTTAATGCAAGGCACTGCAATTAATGATTCGATCGGTATCTGACCAAAGTGGTACTCGCAATGAGGCTCTCTTGCAATAGCCAGACCGATACCTGCCAAGCTGTTAACTAATCTGGAGGAAATGCATTGCATATTGCGTTCCTGTCCCACCTCAATTGCGGTAGATTCCATGAACTGTCTAGACTTTCCACGTTGTTGGTCGCAACGATCTGGGACCACTGCCCTACGACATGGACAAACTCATTGCAAAAAGAGATTGCTCAACACCTCATAAAGATGGTATGGATGCTATCACAGCTTTTGAATGCGTAATCAGGGAATCGAACCCTGGGCTTCCCGACGTTGCTCGAATGGCAACGGAGAATTTTACCACTAAACCAATTACGCGGTGTGATTGTTGAGATGTGAGGCTCTCCATGGTGCTCAAGAATGTTTTTGTTGGAGCTGAGAAGGCTCCAGATGCGCACCAGCGCGGGTTCTTTTTCCTTCTCCGTCCTAGTGTCAATTGAATATCGAACCAATGCACTGTGACTGTTCGCCAACAGTGGGTTATCAACTTGCCTGTTGCGGTTTAGTTCTAAACAGCGGCACGTCATACTGAGTGTCCCTAAAAGCTACCGCACAGAGACGCTCTGTATATCTGCTGCGGATGCCCCTCCGCTCCATCGATAACTTCTCCTCTCCACTATTAGTGAAGAAAATGGATGACTATACTGCCTTGTCGATTGCTTTGAGCGCCTTCGCTATCCTTGCAGGTCTTTACCTGCTTATCTCCAGTAACAAGGCGCAGGAAACTGGATTAGAAGTCACTCAAGTAAGTAAGCTCACGCGAAGAAACTTCCGGCTAACAAATTCCCCAAGTTATATGTTTACCCCGTCAAGGGCATCCGAGGGACCTCTTTGACAAAAGCGCGTCTCGGTCGATATGGGTTCGAGGGCGACAGGACCTTTTCTTTGCAAAAGGTCAACCGAGATGAAAATGGCAACGTTTCGCATGAGACGATGCTGATCGGGTATCATCTGAAACTCGCTCTCTTTTCAGCTTCTGTCGACTATGATAAGGGTCAGGTCACAGTGAGATGGACTGGAGATAAAGCGGACGATAGTATTGACTTCCCTCTGAAACCTGCTGTTGAAGGTCGAAAGATGATCGAAACCAGTCTGCATACCAGCAAGGCCAAGGCTTATGACATGGGAGATGAGCTGTCGCAATGGTTCTCTGACCGCCTTGGTGACGAAATCCGACTTGTCTACATCGGAAACCAGTCAAGAGCCGTCCTGGGTTCCTTGGCCCCTCACAGCTCAGACGCTTTGAAGAAAGCCTCCTTCACCGAGCGTATCAAGAACATCCTCCCTCCTTTGTCCCACCCACCAGAGCGACTTGCCTTCAACGATCTCGCCCACTACCTAGTCGTCACAGAAGAATCCAACAACGAAGTGTCATCCCGTCTTGATGAAGGCTACTCAATGGACATCACCAAATTCCGTCCCAACATCGTTGTCCGCGGTGCCTCCAAAGCATTCGCCGAAGATTTCTGGGGCGAGCTCACTTTTGCAGGTGGAATACGCATGCCGTTGACGGCAAATTGCTACAGATGTCAGAGTATCACTGTTGACTACAACACCGGAAAGACTGCTACTGATGATCGCGGTACGGTCTGGAAGAAACTCAACAAGGATCGAAGAGTGGACAAGGGCGCGAAATGGAGTCCTGTGTTTGGGCGCTATGGCTTTTGTTATGGTGATGCGACGAGCAAATCCTTGACGGTTGGCCAGCGAGTTGACGTCACGCGAATTAATTCTCAAAGAACGACATTCGGTGAGTTCATATCTCGAGATGACCATTCGATACTGACCAGAGTAGATTGGCCGCATTTAAGTACATTCGGTGTATCACAAAAGAAGTGATTCAGGGATGCGCACTGGATAATCGGGTGTTGATAGTTAAAGAACCGCTATTATAATATCCAGTCTTTTATTGACCCTAGTCCTCCTGCTATTATACCAATCTTATGCTGTTTTACCTGCAAAGACTTTTCGTCTGCTCTCCAAAGTTGCCTTAGTCAAGCCCCGAGACATCTGTGCGGGCCCTCGAGTTCATCCACAATGTCTCGCCTCGGGCAATGCAAAGAATGGCGGAGGAGTCAAAAGTCCGTCATAAATCTCCGTATCTTCTTGTGTTCCCCTGTTCTTGATATAACTATTCGGGTCGACTTTCGTTTGGGGGTCCTTGTACCAAGGAGGGCTAGACCTTTTCTTGGCAAAATACTCCTCCCATTCCTTCTTCGCCTTCATTCTCCGTTCGATTTCCAGTCTCGCAACCTCTGTCTCTATCTCTTCCTCTGTTGGGAAGTGGGATTCTTGTCCAGGGCACAATCTCGCATCGTCGAAGAATGCCCGAGCTCTCTGTCGGTGGATGGTGCGCTGCTCTTTCTGGATCTGCTGGGCTTCTGCCTCGCTGGGACTGAGATGTGAGCGTTGATCGGGTGGGGCTCTATTCTGCTGAGTCTCAACAGTGTCCTGAACCGAGCCGTAGCTCCTCCGGTCATATATTGAACACATCTTTGCGATCCACATGGGTTTGTGTTCTGTCTTCGCCTCCATCATCAGGTGCGACAACACATCGAACCCACACCAAGGTAGCGACTTGGGGAAATCGGCTGCATACTTGGGGATCTTGCAGCAAAGGAATGGGTAACGGGGATCGTAACACATCGTTTCCACAAAGAATGCTGTCTCGCGGTTGCTCTGCCTATGAAGATCACAAAACTTCTTGTAGTCCTTGAACCTCTGTGCGCCTACACACTGGGCAAACATAGCGCTAAAGGATGCTCTCATGTACTCATATATGCACATCGAAGCCTCCTTCTCCCAGCTGCTCAGTTTCGGCACCTTCATTCGAATCGTGTCCCTTGCTTTGTGGACTCGTGGGCTGTTTAACTTGCAGAGGACCTCGAACTTGATAAAGGCTTGAAAGAAACGAAGTCTCTCTTGCGAGCTCAAGTCAAGGAGAGTGATGCGCTGCGGATCAACGATATCGATGTATGTACGGTGCGGGCCCTGAAGATACGCCTCGGCAGTATTCTGAGCTGTTGCCTTGCTCAGGTAGTCGTCGATGAACTCGCTCATCCGCTCAAACAGTAGCCGAAGCTTGGTGATCGTGCCGTCGTAACCTCGGCCAAAAGGTAGTGGGAGAGTCTTGGCTTTCCATTCGCGCAAAATATCGCAGATATCGTCTTGGTGGTGATTCTCGCTGAATTCAATGATCGCTAGAGCGTCTTGGAGAAGTTCGTGATCCTTCACTTCGGTGCCCATGAGTTTCGACAGGTATTCCCGTAGATTACTTGACTCAGTAGTCGTATACTGGGCCAGCATGATTGGTGAGGCTCGAATCAATCGAGCGATTGTTGCATATGAGGGAATAGATCCGAGGATCTTAATTCGGATCTCGGCAGGGAAGTTGTCGAAGGGATCCATCTTGCTTGTGGTTCGAGGTAGATAACGAGGCCGTGGAAGATGTCGTGTAGTGCTAGTGTAGTTGGAAGGTCAGCGGAATGGTGTGAACGCTGGGGTGAATGCGAAGGGAGCAAGGAAAGCCGAGGTCATTTATAGTAAATAACTAAAAGCGTTAGGAGGTTTGATACCTGTGAGCAAGTTGTTAATATAACCTTATTTGAAAGTTGGGAGTTCTCTCTTCTGCCAATGGGAAGGTGTGTGGCTACCTGCTGGACCCCAAGGTTAGACTTCAGCTTGCAAAGAGGTGATTGAAGGTTTACAAAACGCAGAGACTCAAAGTTATATAACCTTAAACTTTCATCTCTGACCAAGGGATGGGAAGGAGAGTTTTCAAAGAACAAAAGTTTTCAAGGGCTTTAAATATGGTGCCTATGATGTTCGCTCATTGTACTGGGTCGGTGTCGTCAACGAATTGCTCTGGTTGTGTTCAAAAAAAACTTGCCTTTCGGAGACTGAACAACGGAGAAGAGGACGTGGACGGAACACTCTTGTCTGGACTGTTCACCTTGAAAGACATTTTCCTCTCTAGTTTTCAAATCACAGATTCACTCATGATTGCTCAGCTGAGAAACAGTGGAAAGGAGAAATCATGGCTCAAGGTTTGAAGGTTGATATTGGTCAATTGGACTCACTAAAGAATCTTTTGCCACTGGCGCGAGGCACTCGAACCTATCCATCCATAGTAAGAGGCACAGTCTCCATCTGGGCCCTTACTCTTTGGAACAAAACTTTTGCGCAGCCCTCATCCTTTCGCTTCTCAGCTTGGGATGTTCACACTCCGTCCACAGCCCTTTTCCTACACCTGCACCATCTAAGACCCAAGCACCTCCGCCAGGAGGCGATCCGGAAAAGTCGGGTAAGGGCCGAAAGCCACCTTCGAGTGAGTAATGGTCGGCCATGTGACTCCATTGAAATTGAATGTCGGCTTGTCGAGTGCTTTGAGGATTCGCGCGTCAATCTCAGCCTGGAAGACATGGGCGAAATCCGTGTCTCCGTCAACAGCCACGAGGAGTCGCACCTTTTGAGAGTCAGTAAAGTTATCAGCGATAGAGTGAATAAACGTACAGGGAAAGTGTCTGGCTGTTCTTTTTCTTTCTTCTGCTTCATTGCCTGCGCTTGTGCGAGCGACAACAGCAGGCAGACGATGTAAGGATCCTCCTCCCAGTTCTGAGGGGTGACCTTCCGCAAGAGAATCTTGCAAATACTCTCGACTGGGTCGTTGGTCTTACCATATTTGGCCTTGGGATGCTTTCGTGGAGTGTAGCGTCTGTCACGCTCCCAGTTGAAGGCCCGATAGTAAGTGAACCCGACTACTGGGGGCTGCGCTCGGGTGGAAGTCCTGGCTACATGAAAGACATAGCACAGTGTTTCGTGAGCGGCGCGTTCCGCGTAGAAGAACTTCGGGCTGTACACGTTCAAACAGACCAAGTCAGCTCTGGAGGTCGGGCAAGGGGAGTGAAAGTCAACTTACGGCTTGGACCTGGACCTCAGAGGGCTTCCTGGGACACAAAGAAGATAAAAGGCCGACTTAAGCTTGTCTTCAGGTTCCGGAACCGAGGCAAAGCGCATGATATGGTAAATGACCTTGACTGGGTCAAGCTTCACGACTTTTTCTCGGCGAGGTTGTACCGCATGTCGGGGACCATCCAAGTGCAGAAAGCGAATCCCCAGGAGATCGAGGTGCTTAGAGGTCCAGAAGACTGGATGCGCTGCGAACCACGAGTTCTCCACGCTCAGCCCGTGAAGGGACTGATTCAGTGAGGAAGCCATCGTGGGCGGTGCGTCACGGGGTTGCGAAAAGGTCAAGATGAAGTGTGCGTTCGCGTTCGAAAGAAATCCTTCTCAGCTGGACTTAGGGGGCGATGGGGGGTACCATCCCATCAGAGCCCCACTACCCAGTGACTCAAGGGCCTCTCCATGGCACATAAAACAGCGTAGATCACGTAGGAACAGCAGAGAACAGCAGTGTCAAGCAGACTCTAGTTAGATGAAACCCCCGAACACATAACAGCACCAAAGGATGAACACTTCTACTCTTGGTTTTCCTGAGGCCGCCAAATCCCCGTTGCCACAGCATCTCTTCCAAACTCACCGTGTGAGGTTCTCAACCACAAACAACAACCAGTTCCACACTCCGATCTCCGCAAGCCCCAGTACCGAGTCAAAAGCAGATGGCTGCCGCATGCATTTCATCAACGATCAAACGTTGGCACGATGATTACGGCAACGATACGAACTCACAGATAAATCCCACTTTGCCAGAACTTACAGCGTTCAGGAACAGTCTCATCCGTTGCAATACCAAAGCCCTCGTTACCGATATAAAGCATAAGCCTCTCTTTCCCGTACACCGGTACCCCCTGAGGAGCGGCCAGCGAAGTCGCGTTTCCAGTCGCCGCAAAACTCGTCAGAAGCTCTTGAAACCCGATAGCAATGCCTTCATCAACCTCTGGATTCCGGTCCGGACCATTGTAAAAGGTATAGTGCATCTCACTGCCGTGAAGACCGGGGTAGATGTTGAAGCGGTAGCTCTTGGCCCTGTTTCCATACGCCGCCTGCAGGAATCCGTACTTGCAGGTGAACTCTGACTCGGCTTTAGTGATGGAGGCGCGGCCTGTTTGGTTCGTGTACCCGTAGCTTCCGTCAAACACAGGTGGGTAGAGCGTCGTCTCGATGTGGTCAAGGGTCTCAGGACTGGCGTTCGAGTATGTTGACTCCAGAAACTTGCGGTACCCAGCATCTTCATTCGACTCGGGAGACGTGAAGATGAGTCCTTCATCTTCATTGAAGCCAATCAACAGATCCACATTCTGGATATGCCTCCCTTCTGCAAACAGCTTATCGGGGTTTTCTGGTACGTACAGCCCATCGACAAATGGACCTGTCGTACTTGTTCCCCAAGCAGAGTTTGAGATCAGAAGCCGGTTAGCCTCTTGAATCTCTTCAGTTGACACTTTTCTAGCCGCTTCCAGATCTGGAACATCTGCAAGAGCGAGGAACTTGTCGATCACATCATTCTCGAGTCTGTCATTCGCTATATGAACCCTGAGGTGCGTCAGCCAAGTATGCCACGAGCCTTTCGGTTCCTTACCAGCCAGTACTCTGGGTAATCGCTCGCTGGAAGAGTGTTGTCTTATCCTTGCCTCCAAAAGCGGCCAGTTGATGATAAATACTGGCGCCTGTCAAGTTCCGGTCAACTCTGAAGCTCGCCTCTATGGGCCAGAAAAGACAAACCTCCAGCTGACTCGCCCATGATAGTCACACAAGCTGGGTCACCGCCGAACTGATGGATGTTCTCCTGTATCCACTCGAGTGCCAGTCGCTGGTCGTAAAGTGCCGCATTCGCTACCATCGTCTCTGAACTGCTCATCAGCTAACCATCATCAGTACCAGATCAATTTACATCACTACCGGGGTCCAATTTCGATCCAGCAAGCCATCCAAGAGCACCAAGCTGTGAGTTGTCAGCCTTCTGTCTTCCTTGAACCCAGCTGACGGCAACATACTCGATAGTTCGCAGAAACAAAGACTTGATGAGACCCGCGGGGTCAAACCAGCCCTTTTCACCAGTCGTATATCCACCTCCCGAAAGCCAGAATATGACCGGCGCCAGTTTCTTCAATGGGCTCTCGAAAGTCTCAATGGGCGTGACAACATCGAGAAAGAGACAGTCTTCTGTTTCCCTGGGATCTGTCGGTATCTTCAGATCTGAGGGTTCTTTGAGGGCATGTCTTTGATCTTCAGTGAGAGCTGAGATCTTACCACTCAAGAAGTCTGGTCCTGTGAACGAAGTATACGCTTCCCAAGCGGCCATCGCCTGGGGACAAATACGCCCCACATCCCCTTTGTCTGTTGTGGCGTTGCGTCCTTTGGGAGCAACAGGTTTCGCGCTGTCGAGTCCATCAGCAGAGAGCACTCGGCAGTCGTGGATTCACTCTGGGCAGCGTGGTACGTACAATCGAAGATCGCCTATCGGCGGTTCACCATATCTGATGTTGGAGAAGTTGTACAGGTACGAAGATCCCTTCACGCCCGTCATGTCAGCGGTGTCACGTTATCGATCGTCTTCCTTCTTACCTCCTGCACAGACCCTTGGTAAACAGTATAGCCAAGATCTACGATAGGAACTTCAGAAGCGACAGCGCTCTGGAAAGTGAAAAGAAGTGCAATAATTCGGCTTGCCATGATCACACCATCGGCCCACGAGATCGCACGCCGACAACTCAAATTATACAGAACGGTCTCTTGGGAAACATCTGGATTATCTCAGGATCTTTATGTAAAGTTCAAGCTGCGGGATCAAGGCTATCTCGGCATCTTAGGGCTGACAGGATTCCGGATAATGGCATTAGCCAATCCTTCATGCAAGCCAACGGCAATGGGGTTTTCGCGAAATTGCAGCACCTCGATTTCCAAGATCATCACAAAAGAGTAAATGAGGCCTCAGTACGTTCAATATTGACTTTGGTGGGGATTCGCAAAATATGCTTCTTTTATAGTCTTCAATCGACCACGTACAAGCCGATCGATTCCTGCAAACATCTGTGCGGTCCCTAGACTAGCGCTATGCGTTATATACTCCGGCGGGCTTAGCGGTGTGATGGTGCCATCAATAGCGCCTGGGGAGGGTAAAGGGTTGGGTGGCTTCCAGTTCGTCCTGCAATTCTTTTCGCGATATATGGCGCGGCATGCTCTCCCCAACTAAAGGGTATACTTGTACAGCCGACTTCGCTCTCCCATAGCATCCAGTTCCTCCTGAGAATACTTCTGCCGTATCTCGGACTCGGAAAGCTGAGCCCTGGCTTTGTTCGACTTCCAGAGACAAAACTCCATGAGCAGAGCGCAGGAAGCAGCCAGGCAGATAATTCCGAGCGAGACTCCATACCCAGTCGGATATTGAGGGCCTTCTCTGTCGAGAAAGATGTTTGTTCCAATGAGGCCTATTGTTGTGTTAGAGAAGATGCTGATAATGAGACTCCCATAGGTAAACTTACTGCCAAGATTTCCTGCAGCCAAAAGCCAAGCGAGACCAATTGATCTCTTCTATGACGGTGCAAGGTTGTTACCTGTCCATGCGCTGATACCTGGGAGAAGCGGATAAATACCAATCTGAGCCAGCATGACACCAACATACATGGCTGGAACATTATCCGCCACGTTCTTGGAGTAATTGAACAGCACGGCCAGGGCGACAAGGAGTACCGACATCGGTCCAACGATGAAAGGCATACGCCACGACAAACGATCCGAGAATCTTCCAGATAGCCATGCAGTAATGCGGCCGCACACATACGGAGGCATCGTCAAAAGCTGTGATTGCGCAGTTGAGAATCCGAGTTGCTTGATGATCTGAGGCATGGTGAACTTGAAGGCAGCGTTGGGGACAGAGTTAGCCCAAGCGAGGATAATTCCCAGCAACACCTTCCAATCAACCATGGTCTTGAAGAGCAGCTTCCACGAGAACTTGTCGCCCTCTTCGGTATTTGATCTCACTCCAGAGAGACGTAGACGGAGGTCCACGAATCGCTTCTCGTCATCCGAAAGCCACTTAGCCCTTTCGGGAGTGTCAATGATGAGGAGCGGCATCACCAGAGCAGCTGCGACGTTGACAGCCCCTTCAATGAGGAAGATCCAGCGCCATCCAGCGATACCTCTAGCACCATCGAGACGAGCGATTCCGAAAGCCAAAAGACCGCTAAGTGCACCAGAAAATGCGGAAGCTGTGTAGAAGATGGCGAGACGTTGCTGAAGTTCGTGACGAGGGTACCAGCTCGAGACGATGAACACGGCGCCTGGGAAGAAACCTGCCTGGCCTGCAAGTCAGCGTGGTAAAGCAGAAGAAGGAAGCGCCACTTACCTCGAATACTCCCAAAATAACTCGGCACGTAACAAGACCTTGGAAGTTCTGCACCACTCCCATACATGTCATGACGATTCCCCAGCATATAATCAAGAAAGACAGCCATATACTAGCTCTGACCTTCTTGAGGACAATGTTGGAAGGCACCTCTGAAGCTTGTCAGTAGATCCAACCCGCAATATCTTATGAGGACTCGCCGAAAATGATGTAGGGCACGAAAAAGATGGTGCTGACGATGTTGTACTGGTTTCCAACAAGGCCAAGATCCTTGTCCATCCCCTCAATTTTCGCATTTCCAATATTTCCTCGGTCTATATGCGCAAGTAGATACAGATGATGGGGAGGAGTCGAAAGTCAATCTGCACGTTTCAGTGGAAGCTCCTTCGTCCCAAGTTATGAGCATACCTTTTTGACGACTTTCTTGCCGGCCTTCCCTTCGTACCCCCTCATAAACTCAGCATCTTCTGGTGATAGGCCTGGATACGCATCGGGAGCGTGTTCGGCGAACTTGTCGTCTACCTTGATCGGCTCCTCGGCTTTGTTGTTGCTTTGGTCCATGGCTCGTTGAGGTGCGTCTCATGGGTTGTGGAGTGACCTTTTCCAACTTGCTCCATCTTCCACGGGCTTAAGAGTGGTATATATGTTGACCTGAATCATGGAGATCAAAAGCAACTCTGTCCATCGGGTGCGCTCCGGTGCTACTGAACCCCGACCTCGACCCC
The DNA here is from genome assembly GCA_013781345.1 of Fusarium coicis. Classification (NCBI taxonomy): domain Eukaryota; kingdom Fungi; phylum Ascomycota; class Sordariomycetes; order Hypocreales; family Nectriaceae; genus Fusarium; species Fusarium coicis. Next base: position 51,297 of record JAAOAJ010000037.1, on the reverse strand, counting down.
GACCCCGTGGGGACCCCGCATCTCACCTCACTACGTTAGAGGGGACTTCGTACTGGCTGACTGGCCAGGTTCTTCCTTACCTGAGTCACGTCTAGCGAGTGAACCTTGCTTTGGTCGGAATGGTTTCGTTGACTCGACGGAACATGATATCCATCGGGCATCCTCCGACCTCGGGAAACGACCTGGTTCCCAAGGAAAGACTTACTTTTTTGGAAAGGCAATTTCGGGGCGGGTCCAATATTCATTTGCAAGGGCCTTGATGTTTGTCATATTCGAGGTTCCCTTGGAGATAAGACAGACAAGGAATTACGGGATCAAAGAAGTAAGTTCGGGAGACACGATACTGGATTGACATATCGCATGCATTTATCACTCCAGCAAATATTCATCAGTGCATCCATATTCATTCATTTATAGTAGCTATGTTATCATTCTATCACAAACCGCCATCTCAAAAGAATGCAAGGGCATTTGGTGGACTTGCAACAGCCCCAGGTACCTATCCAAGATTAGCGACTTCGGGCATGACTGTTGAAGAACAACTCACATTCATTGGCGAACTCGACATGAAGAAAGTGTATCTCCCAAGTTTCTTACATGTCTTGGCAAGTTCTTCCAGGTAGAACAGTTCTCCGATGGGCATACCCCAGCCCGCCAAAAGCCACTCATGCAAGTGCCATTCCAGATCTTTACAGGGCCAGACTTCCAACGACCGTGCGTCTCCACAGATCGCAGCAATCTTGGTATCCCAGAGGAACTTTAGGAGTTCTTCAGATGGCTTGAGACCAATGTTGTCAGGCTTTTTCGTTTGGTAAAGCTTGTCTAGATACTCGCGCTTAGCAGCATCCATGTTCTCATACTGATGCAAGTATCCGAAGCGGATAACGATAATGTCTCCTGCTCGCAGAGATTCAAGGGACATGTTTTGAAACTCCAGAGTTTTGACGATCTGGTCAAAGGGGATCTCGTATGATGACATGGCATCGATTTCGAGGCCCTGGGCGAGCGCCCATGAGTACCAGTCAATGAACACAGCGCGTCCCGCGATGCCTTTGGCTGAGACATCTACAACAGGTCAGTCTACAGCTTTCTGCGTTACTAAATGAGTCGGATCATACGGTAGATGCTATTCGGGTGGTCCAATGCGGCAAACTCCTCGGCTTTGCGGCCCATGTAGTACAACTGTGTTGTCAGCCTTTGGCTAAGGAAAGGCTACGGTGAACCCACTGCTTCGTTTTGGTAGGCATAATGTCGAAAGCCATCCCACTGCGAACTGCACTGCGAGTTGAAGCTCCACTATCGCATCACTGTCAGCTTTAGAGGGTATATGCGGATGAGGGAAGCCGACTTCATCATCATGGGCATGCTTCAGGGGAGCCTTGTTTATCAATCTCAGATCCAGGTTCTTGCGAGCGAATTTGGGGTATAAGGCTCCCTTCATTGACCAGCTTCATCCTAAGTTAGACCCAGTGTACTATAGTTCTACCGCGGCCTCACTTACTTCAATGACAGCCTTGTCCCAGTCTTGAAGTTCTCTCTTGCTGCTTGTCCAACCACCTCATCTGTCAAATGGTTTAGAGTACCCAGCTGATCATCTTCCCCCAAAGTCCCCATGCATTTCCCTGAGGGCCAGTCTTGTCCAGCGGAAGTTCGTCAAAGTTGGGATGTTGAGCAGCCATGATGTTCAGTAGCGCGCCTTGGATTGTCGTCGACTCTCAGCCATGGGTTAGTTCTTGAGCTATGCATAAATAGTGATTCTGGGTATCTTGCCGAGATCCGTTTTCAAGTCATGGGTTGCGGGGTAGCTAAATAACTGGCACGGAAGTCTTTCAAAACATGCCCGGGAAAAGCCCGAATGGGACTTGATGCTCGGACTGGATCCGACAACGACGTTATTCCCAGGTCAGACTGGCAGAAAGTAGATTATTCCATCGTGAACATGCCCGAAATCAGCAGTAAAGTGGCTGATGAACGCCACGACGCTTTTCCATTAGTCTCAATAGATGGTTCACAGGAAAACGTTTACGATATCAAGGACATTTTAGCGTGTTCAGCACTCCTTAGAGCCTTCAACATCATTCTACCTTTATGACGATTTCTCCTTCGCCATTTGGTGGCTCAAACCCGCCCAAATACATATCAAATGTCTTATCGTCGATATCAAAAGCTGAGTCCCCATTTCTCTCAGGATCCTTCGCGTCTAATGAGTCCCTCTCGGCTCTTCGTTGTTGAATCCGGCTCCACAGAAGATCTCGGCCAGCATCGAGGTATACCAGTACCCAACGACCGCCGTTACGTTCAATAATATCTTTGTACTCATCGCGGTACTCTTTATCGTAGAAAGATAAGTCTAGTACTACATCGTTGGACTTGTCTTGCAGGATACGTTCAAGTTCTGCGATAAGCTTCTGGCTTGCTTCTTCTTGGTATGTTTCATACTGATCTGCGGGGTAGTCAATTTTGTAAAGACCATGAGACTCGTAGATTATTTGGTCGTTTGAAAGCCGCTCAAAGTTTGGAAGTTGAGTCACGATAGCTTTGGCGAGAGTTGACTTTCCGGCGCCTGTAACTCTTGATCAGCAGTCATACCTTTGTGTTGAAGTAGCTGGATGATTCGTCTCGCTTACCAGCAATTCCGCAAGTCATCACTACAATAGGGGAGTCGTCTTGTCTTGTTCGAAAGAGACGAGACCAGAGCTAAGGTAAACGTCAGCCTTGCGAAACCTTAATTTCCTTTCGACTTGCCTGGTCAGGTATGTCTTTAGATTGGACACAATGAGCTCCCTCCGTGGATTCCATGGTGTGAGTGTCCCAAAACCTATGATTAGAGAAGCACTTTAGTAGGTGTCAAGACTCAGATCACGTTGAAGGTGAGAAGAGGGCTGATGAGTCACAGCATGACATCGCATATGACACCCGTGATCCTTAGTCATCGATACACTACAGCACATTTAAAATTTTATGATGGTGTATTGTGTATTATTAGGTTAAGCAAAGTAATGGTATTATTAGAATGAAGAAATATAACATATTGCCAGTATAGGGCATTCCCAACTCGACCGTGACTATACTAAGCTGGTCTCGCATATGTCTCATCCGAGACACGAGATCGGGCCGATCCTGTCGATTCCGCATTGTTCTGCAATGTATGCATCTCCACGTCCACGGTAACCATAATCCCTTTCCTAGATGAGCCATCATCAAGGCCATCCCAGTGATCCTTGCCGTCATTCTCCACGTCTCGTGATATGTTGTATCCTTTCACACGGTTTGCGGTTGCGATATGACTGGTGATACCCAGCCCATGTGATCCCCCTCCGTATAGCTTCGGGGGCGAATACTGGCGAGCTGAGCTGTCAAATGTAATCCAGCGTCTGACAAACTTTCTCAAAGCAGGGAGAGAACCAGCTATGATGCCGATTCCTGCTTCGATGGTACTCCATAGAGAGACGTGGCAATGCCGATCTTGGGTCTTGTTAGCGATGCACACGGTGGATTATTCCAGAAGCAAGAGGGATGACTTACAAAGATAGTCCGGGTTAGGGTGAAAGTAAAACAATACAAATGGCATTCGAATTATTGTCGCAACCGATGCACTACACCAATCAGTAAAACGAGCATATGTCGCAGAAATCTGACTTACAGAGCACCAAGCCCAAGTACCATACTGATGGAAATCTTTGTCGCTAGTTTCATCTGCGCTTTGTATAACATCAATGCCGGTAATGCTGCACAGATAATGTCGGTCAATATCGATGAGGCCGAGACGAAACAGGCCAGAATGGCCAAAGCCGAAGGTGGTGAGCATTTTCCGTCACCATTCCAAGTCGCTGACAATGGCTTGCAAAGCACGAAGAGACCGATGAAGACAATCATGGCGCAAATGACAGCCATGGTAAGGGTTATCCATGCAACAACTCTATGCCATGGTATGACTGCGATTCTTAGTAGGGCGTCGCAAATAGAGGCTTTTATGAAGACGAGGGATGCGCAGTAGAATATTTGGAAGAGCCAGACATACTGAACGCCAGTTCGTTAGCCAGATACAAGGAGATAGGGGAGGACGAGGTAGGGATGGCATACAAACTTTCCATGAGGGTAAATACCCTCGGGAAGAACGGCGTCTCGTTGGCCTGCTCCATAGTAGGTACCTTGAGAGCTTACGCCGACAAGTATCGCAAACAAAATCTTGCGACTGGATGTTAGCTGCACAGTTACTGTAGAGATTCCGGTGGTGAAACCAACATATCCAATAACCATCAACATATCATCAGCTCCAAAAACACGGTTCTTGACGCGGATAAACGTCCGCAGAAATACAACAGCGGTAGTAAGAATGCCAAAGATGATAGAGGTGATGAGTTGAGCCAAACCGAGCCCGCGAGGCTCAACCGTCGGTACAGCAGTCATTTCCAGTGGGTCAAAGTCATGCAAGGGCACACCAAGCGAGTCGAGAATCTTCAACGGATATAACTGCAGATACGGGGTCGGTCTCTATTATACGCTGCTGCTATCAAGTCTGGTTCCTGGCTTTCTGTTTTCCGTATAAAACGTAAAGGAGACGCACAGACTCCGGGTAACAGTCTTCCAGGCGATAGTCCGCCACTCACTCTAACCAAGTCTCAGACTTTACCCAAATTCGTCAAAGGCTCATGCCGCGGGAACGGAAGATTTTCTCTTTTGTTAGGGCAACCTATCGGAAGTTACGCATTGTAGATAATTTTGTCTTAAGGTTCAAGCCTTGAATTTCAGGGCTGAGGTTGAATGAGTCGCGTGAGCCCTCGCCTAGGGGAGGTCGATCAAAATTCGCTATCGACTTTTGAAGTTCCATGATCGGCTTAGCCGGCTACTGCAGTCATTACAAAAATCTTTTTCGGAAGAGTAAGCTTAGATTCACTTGTGGCATCTGTTCAGGTACAATTTCATCTGTTTCTTCTTGATGGATGCTGTCGGGAAATCTGATGTCTTATCTTATCTTATCTCCCTTATCTACACCAAATGGCCCACATCAACTAGCCTCACTTCATTTTCGTCACGGACAATGGAAGGTCTCTTAACCTCATGCTTAAGCTTACTTCAGTGCCATTAGCTCCCGATCACACATACTTATATGTGATGCAGTCCACAAGAAAATGCAACCTGAGAGGCAAGAAGCAAGAACGGAGCTGAGCTCTGTAATGAGATCTAATTACTTGCCCGCCTTATCAAGTCTATCTATATACCGTACACGACTTTCGTGACAGACGCTATGGCTAATCGCTCAAATACAATATTATCAGCGCGTTCAAGTATGTATAATAATCTATGATCAAGTCGTTTCGGGTGATCGTTGTAATAAGAGCGAGTCGATATCATCTGGATCGTTATATCCTTGGAATTATCGTAGCCCTATGACTTGGAATGAAACCCTCATCCGGGTGATAAATAAGTTTATCGATCATATCAGCACGTCACATCGAACATATGTCCTTCAGGTCATTTATTCTGACAAGCATAATTACCCTTCACACCTCTGGTATTGTTCATTGTTGAAACAAAGGGAGATGGCATTGGCTGGCCTAACTCCCCAATAAACGGAAAATTCATCTCGACTTGCAGAAACATGATCCGCAATTCAGGCCAGGAATTGCTGTGCCATACACCTGATACAAACAGAATCCTTGGCACAAACAGGCCCACAATCAAGCTAGGGTTTCGCGGAGTTGAACAACGTAAGTGAGCCAATAAGGCTCAAAAACGGTCAAGAAGCGCGTATTCTCGCTCCGGATCCGAAGTTATCGACGGAGCAGCCTTCAGTCAAACAGTTCCTCATAACGTTTTGTTCAATTTGACAACGAAATTCTTGTGGTGAAATGAAGGAAAACGTCAATTGTTTCGTTAGTGTTTATATAACCTTTTCCACGAATAAAACATAGACCTCGAAACTAAACTTCTTCCCAAATAAGCTTGGGTAATAAGCATAATTTTTCCGTCGCCGTTTCGAGATCATCTTGGCGCCAGCCGTTTGGGTCACTACAACATGGGCATGAGACACTTCGCGTCCGACAATCGGCTCAACATACCATCTCGGCCTAGCCCGTGTTCATCAACGAGACATCTAAAAGGGTTCCAACATCGTCAACTAACATCACTCTCTCTCACTTCTTTGGTGCTGCTCTTTACTTTCCTTCATTTAGCTCTCTTTCATTCGTTACATCTTAGGCCGGCCTAAGTCATTCGTTTATTCCTTTTCCACGGCTTGTCATTCATTTCTCTATTCAATATGCGTCTGCAAAGTATCACTGCCATCTTTGCGGCTGTAGCCGCGGCTTCTGCTCAGAGTGTTTCGGGCAAGGCTTACGGTTTTGCTGCTGGTGTCACTGGTGGTGAAGGAGAGGCTGTTACGCCTTCTTCTGCTGAGGAGCTTGCTACGCTTCTTGCTGATGACACTCCTCGTGTTATCTACCTCGACAAGGAGTTTGACTTTACTGGAGATGTCAAGACTGGTGCTGGGTGCGATCGCAAGAGCTGCAGTGCCAGCAATGGTGGTCAGCTTTACCTCGGTGATCTTTCTTGCGGAGGTGATGACAACGTCCCTGTTAGCTCCATCACCTACGACGCTGCTGGTCCTGAGCCCCTTCCCGTCGGCAGCAACAAGAGTATCATCGGTAACGGAAAGGCTGTTCTCAAGGGCAAGGGTCTGTCAATCAAGAAGGGATCCAAGAACGTCATTGTCCAGGGCATTGAGTTCACCGACATCAACCCCGGTGTCGTATGGGGTGGTGATGCTCTCGAGCTCAAGGGTCTTAACGATGGTGTCTGGATCGATCACTGCAAGTTCTCCAAGGTCGGTCGCATGTTTATCGTCTCCCACTACGATGGCTCCTGCCTCACCATCTCCAACTCCGAATTCGACGGTATCACCGACACTTCCGCTTCTTGCAACGGCAACCACTACTGGACCATGATGTTCTACGGTGAGGGCGACCAGGTCACTCTTGACCGCAACCACTTCCACGATGTTGCTGGCCGAGCTCCCAAGCTTGGTGAGCCCGGCACCAACGGTTACTTCCACGCTACCAACAACTACTTCCAGAACATGAAGGGCCACGCCTTTGATGCCTACCAGGGAGCCAACGCCATCATCGAGGGCAACGTCTTTGATGGTGTTGACACTCCTATCACCAAGGAGGCTGCTTCCGTCAGCACTCTGTTCGTCGCTGATGAGAGCAGCGCTTCTGCTTGTCAGTCCGCTCTTGGTCGTGCTTGCGTACCCAACTCTGCTACCAGCAGCGGTGATCTTCCCTCTCTGAAGGGTGAGAGCGGCCTCGTCGCTGTCGCCAAGAACAAGGACAACATCATCACCCCCGTCTCTGCCAGCGAAGTCACTGCTCTTGTCCTTGGTAGCGTTGGACCCGCCAACGTTGGTTCCGGATCTGGCTCTGGCTCTGGCTCTGGCTCTGATTCCGCTCCTTCTCAAAGCCCCGAGACTGCGCCTGAGACTACTCCTGAGGTTGTGAACGAGCAAGAGGAGACCGAGACTGAGCCTGTTGAGAACGCTGAGGTCAAGCCTGTCGCTTCCGACGACTGCGAGGAAACAGACGCTACTCCTTCTAAGACTGAGGAGAAGCCCGTCGCTACTGGCGACTGTGACGATGAGATTGAAGCTGCTGCTGACACCACTGCATCTGCGACACCTTCCAAGCAGACATCTTCATCCAACGACGACTGTGACGAGGAGTCCAAGGCCGAGGCGAAGCCCGTCGCTACCGGCGACTGCGACGATGAGATTGAGGCTGCCGCTGATAGCTCTTCCGAGACAGGGCAGAAGCCCACTGCATCCGCGACTCCTTCCAAGCAGGCATCATCGTCCAGCGACGATTGCGATGAGGAGCCTGAGGCCGAGGCGAAGCCAGTTGCCACCGGAGATTGTGATGAGGGAGAGACCTCCGAGGCCGCCGCCGACTCTTCCTCTTCCTCTGGTTCCACTGCTCAGATGTACGGTCAATGCGGAGGCAAGAACTGGACTGGTGCTACCACGTGCCCCTCTGGAACTTCTTGCAAAAAGATGAACGACTATTACTCGCAGTGCATTGGCTCCAATAGCCGTGTTCGTCGCTATGTTCAGTAAAGAGCGTTGGCTGTAGCCAATTCGCGACGCGACGTGACGCGATTGAACTTTTCTTGTAACTATTATCATTTATTTACCCACCTCGATGTCGAGCAATGAAGAGTATATAGCAATTGAATGGGCACAGAACCCGATTTCCCTTTATCTATTTTTTCTTATCATACATTTCCAACCCCGGTTGAGATTGAGCATTTGAACGGCGTGATGACCTCTACAAGTCCCTCAGGGCCCCTTTTCCCAGATCCGGACGCTAGCGCGGCGCGGCGCGTTTATCCACTGGCGAAGCTACCCTGAAGAGAGACTGGTTTTGCATCGTTACACTTGAAGCGTCGATTTAATAACATAGAAGCTGTCGCCTAAGTCAAGAGATGATAATTCTCATTCGCAAGCTTCAGTTTATAGAGGAAGCTGCATAAGAAGTTGTGGGTTCAGAGGATCTACAATGCGTTCAATGTTTGCTCGGTGTTTTGAACCAGCTCACGTCCAGTTGCGACGCCGACCAAACATGGTGGGAGAGAAAAAAAAGCGCCGAATCCCAAGTTCACAACGATCGCGTGTTCGAATCCCAGAAAAGATAGTTTGTTTTTATTTTTTTGGAATGATAGTCGATCTGTCCTCGCGTGCATGTCCATGTCTTTCCCACTGCCACAACGACTCCTCCAAGCACCCGTTGTGGATAAGTCTGTGCAAGCTTGCATATGCACGGCATAAACGGGTGCTCACTTTTGGAAGTCAAAGTTGGCATTCACCAATGAAGACGGACGGTTCATGCGACCACTGATCAACAGAGACGCTGCAAGTTGTCACGAGTCTCAATCATGCATGTGTCGAACCATTTGCCTTGTTTCATTGAGTTGATGCTGCATAATTTGTCTCATCATCTCATGCATGCTGCTTCGAGTCTGCTATGCTCACATACCCTCCAGCACCCTCCCTCTCTCCCGTCTAACTGACTCACCCCTCTCTTATCGACGTGTCTCGTTCAGAGTCATAGTATCGTGTTTATTTACTTAGAGGCATGAACAACAAAGCAACAATCTGAAACAGCTGTCGTCAATGATTTGGTGAGGGATTTAGTTAGACTCACCTCGGGTCGGAGCTAAACGGGATCTAACCCGTCCGTTACCGTTGTCTCCACTACCAAGTTTAGCTCAGATCTAGCAGCCTATTGCAGATGGCGATGTGGCTTGACACGTACATGATCCAAAACTTCACCAGCGCATGACTCCAGTATGAGTCACTCAACAACTTTACCGCTTCTTTTTTCAAGTGGTATAAGAGTCTTGTGTTTCAGTTTCTTTGTTTTCGCCTCTTTTCTCTCGCAGATATCAGGCAAAGACACGAGAATTACACGAGAATTGTTCCCGTTAGACAGTTTAAATTGCGCAATCTCCCCAGCCACACACCCTCTTGCTCTGATATCACCAGCCACGTCCCCCTCCAGTCAAACCTCATGACCCATCTAGCCACATCCCATGACTTGTCAATGCTCACCGCTCTTCTCAAAACAACATTATTTTTAACTCAGCATCGTCCAGGTTGAGTTGGAAAACTCGAAAGAATCTGATATCGAGATATCTCATGTCTCTTGGTCAACAAAAACAAACAAAAGCAGTCAAAACAGACCAAACATAGCGCACAGGCCCCGTTGGAACGCCGAGAAATTAGTGGTGACGCTTTATTTACATAGACCCTTGAACAAAACGCCCCACGTGGCTGAAGAGTAATTTCCGGGCCTTGTCGTGTCGCGTCAGTGACCAAATCTTCCTTAACTATCCCATCTAGCAGGCATCACGCCCGCCTGCCCCCTTGAAGTCTTTCAACTCTGCACTGCACTGCACTATTTACGTCTCTTGGGTTGGGTTGGCTAGGTAATAATAAACCCCCACTCATCATCGTATCATTCACTCAATGATCCTCTAACACATCGTCTCACAGACTGCTATGGCCCATCAGAGTCGTGTCAAAGGTCCAGGGATTTCTGCCGCCAAAGCTCCCGCTCCCGTGCCCGTCGTCCGTGACGTCTCTGACTGGGAGGTCTTCACTGATGACGAGTCTGATAGTGACACTTCTCAAAACACTGTCGATTTCATTGAGCCCCCTCCTGCCTACAAGGTAGACGATCCAGGGTTGGTGGTCAACAGACCCACGCTGGGTAGACCGACTTTGGGCAGGCCTGTTGTTGAGCGGCCTGTCCAGGAGAAGCGTCAGTCGTCGTGGCGACAATGGCTCAACAGGGATAAGGTCAGCCCGGAGGCGGCGGATGAGCCGACTCTACGTCCTGACCGAAGGGTAAGGCGTCATCGGTCTGAAACCGAGACACCCGAGGAGCGGGAGGCGAGAAGATCAGAACGTCGTCGCCGACACAGGGAGCATGAAGAACGTGGTCGCACTGAGAAGGATCGCCATACTCGTGACAGAAGCCGAGCAGGTAGTCCAAGCACGCGACACAGACGACACAAGCGACGCGAAGGTGAGGAGAGAGAAGGAAGAAGCGATGAGAAGGAGTCTCGTCGCCTGTCACGGAGGTTCCTTGGACGAAGTGATGAAGAGGACAAGGACCGGGAGAGGGAGAGAGAGAAGCGCAGATCTATGAGAGAGCGACCTACTCTTGACAAGAGACACTCTACCTCTGCCTCCATCAGACATCGCGACCCTGAGTATGCGGAGCGCGAGAGGAGATCTAGTCGCGTGGACGGTGAGAGGCGACACAAGAGCAGTCGTGAGCACTCACGAGTCTCACATAGCCACACTCCTCGCGCTCCTGAAGAGGACAAACATCGCGATGAGGACCGGGAGGCTCGGAGAGCAGAGCGCCGACGACTACACAACGAGCGCAAGGCAGCTACCCCCAAGCACAGTGACTCTGACCGCGGCGAGAAGGAGAGGTCATACACAAGAAGTGTTGACCCCGAGCGCGCAAGAGAGCGACGCCATAGCCGACATCTCAGCCAACTTGACAACGACAACCGGAGGGACCGGTACAAGGACTACGAATCAGCCCGAGCCTCAATGAAGATCAAGAGCCCAAGTCCAGGATCAGATCCTGAGAAGGAGAAGTTGAGGATGCATGAGAAGGAGCGCGAGAGGGAGGAGGAACGCCAGAGAGAGCGTGAACGCGAGAAGGAGAATGAGCGCGAACGCATCCGCTTAGAAGAGAAGCGTAAGGCCGAGGAGAAGAAGAGGATTGAGGAGATGGAGAAGGAGCGTGAGAGAGAGCGACTTGAGGAGCAGAAGAAACTTGAAGAGAAGAAGAGAGCTGAGGATAAGAGACGTGCTGAGGAGAAGAAACGCGCCGAGGAGAAGCGCAAGCTCGAGGAGAAGAAGAAGTTGGTCGAAGAGAAGCGCCGCCTTGCAGAGAAGAAGCTCAAGGCCGAGAGTCGACGAAAGGCCGCTGAGGAGCGCGAGAAGGAGAAGGAGCGCGAGAGACTTGAAGAGAAGAAGAGGATTGAGGAGGAGAAGCGTCTTGAAGAGGAACGACGTATTGAGGAAGAGCGAAAGCTCGAAGAGAAGAAGCGTCTGGAGGAGAAGCGCAAGGCTGATGAGAAAAGACGTGCTGATGTCCAGGAGAAGGAGCGAAAGCTCGCCGAGGCCAAGAAGCGCATCGAGGAGAAGGAGAGGCGCGCTGCTGAGCGCAAGGAAAAGGATGCTCGTCGTGCTCTCCGCAAGCAACAGAAGGAAGAGCAAAAGAAGAAGGATGCTGCCGCCGAGGAGCAAGCGTATGTCCCCCCTCCCTAACCATCTCTCCACTCGACACTACATACTGACACCATCACAGAAACAAGCCTCAGATTCTCGGCCCCAACAAGTGGCCAGCCCCAGGAGCACGCCTCGGCCCCGCCCTGGGCCCCCTGCGACTATCTACAGCTACAGCTCCAGCTACAGAGACCAAGCCGAAGCCGGCTATTGTTGACGACTCCGACAGCGGTGTCGACTAAGTTAAGCGAGAGGAACAAACAGTACATGAGGCGTTCGACTTTTCCCGGGATTGATCAAAGCGGTTTATCTTTGATCTATGACACAACATCTCCACTCACAAACATGAACTTTCAGGATGAAAGGATTCCTGAAATGGTTCAAACCGACTAATGCGGCTTTGGAAGAAGCCTACTTTATACCCTGACTGATGAAACAGTCACAACTCCACTCAAAGAAATACTTTAACGTTAATGCTCTGTATGAGTATAATATGAATATGAATGATTACGAACACTTTTCTTTTTCTCGTGACTGATGTGATAAATGTTGGATGTACTTGGACTACTTGATCATGACTGCGCCTCCATCGACGATGAGGTCCTGACCTGTCACAAAGCCAGCGTTAACCATGTACTCAACAGCCTGAGCAATGTCCATCGGTCTTCCAGCCCTATTCGTAAGATGATCCTCCACATCCTTATCCTCATTCAAATGCGCCCATTCAATGCCCTTCTCATCACCCTCTTTCGACTCATGACCAGCCTTGATTCGACCTGGCGCCACCAAGTTCACCCTGATACCAAACGGTTGCAGGCTAACAGCCATACTATGCGTGAGACCCAGCAGACCGGCCTTTGCAGATGCATAGCCCTCTTGGTTTGGATCACTCTGCTTTGCGCGGAACGATCCCACGTTGATGATGCAAGGCCCAGCAGTGCTGTGGCTATCATTCGTCACCGGCTCTGTATCCTTCTCATTCTTCATGAACGGGACACAAGCCTGCGATGCGACGAACGGCGCCGTGAGATTCGTCTCAATGTACGCTTGCCACTCCTTCAACGTGTCTCTATCAACCATAGTCTTGCCATCCTTCCAATGCGGTGACGCAATACCGCCATTGTTGATGACAACATCGATATGGCCGTCTAGAAACTTTGCTGCTTGCTGAATCTTTTCGTAAATCTCATCCGTGTTACGCAAGTCGCAGATGGCAGAGTCAACTGCCTTGGAGTCGTAGTAGGACTTGAGATGGGTACGTGTCGCGTGAGTGAGTTCCTGCTCGTCTATGTCGAGGATGAAGACGCGGTACTGCTTTTCGAGGAAGTAACGTGCAAGGGTACGCCCGATACCACGGGCTCCGCCGCTGACGACGGCTGTTTTGGGCATGATGATGGTGTTGTAGTGAGGTTTGATCTGGTTCATGTGAAGGCGCGTCAAAGGGTAATATCGTTTGAGATACGGGCGTCATGAGCACGTACTGAAGACGTCACGCTACGTCATTGAGTCGAAATATTTGAGGAAAATGCAGAGTGATAACTTCTTCTCGTCGTGCATATTGTTTTGTGTATTGGTGCGTCTTGTTCAGACCAGGCAAGGTGGCAGGCAGTCTTTCATGGTTGCCATTTCTCAATAATAAGGAAAAGGTTGAGATCGTTCTACGACGGATTGGGGAGATGAAATTTGGATAATACGTCTTATTTCTGTATATTTGCGTAATAAAACTAGCCATGGTCACTCTATGGCTCTCGATGAAAACATCGAAAACAGGTTCATCGTACAATGCTTGACCTGAAACGATTGGCTCTAAAAAGAAGCGTGGTTTTGGTAACGGGAACGCAACAGCACTACAATATCGATAAATGAAGTAAAAAGTTCCGGGACTTGACGGAATCGACAACCTAGTATGTAATGACCGTTCTCAAATGTTTCGACCGTCTGTTTTGACTTATCGTGATACCTTTGATAGGAGACTCTGCCTTGGCGGGTAAGTCTTGTGCATGATTGGCTATAACTAAACAGTGAGGCTTCAGCTAAGACATTCCGTGAGGCTAAAAGATGACGTTTCCCCTCATCGACATTTTCCTTCTTTCAATGAAATAAATATTTTCAAGATAATAGCGCGCTTGCAGCTTATATCTAAAACTTCTGTACACATTCAATCCCAAACGATGGAAGGGCCCTCTACACGCGCTACGCGGACTCCATCACACCCAAATCATGCTGCGCAACTACCAGTTATCACCGACACCTCAAATCTTCCTCTAGGCGTCAGTAGTATTCTCGCTACATCATTATCCAAGAGGCAGGGCCTCTTAGAGGGCATAATAACCCTTTATGATGACCTAGGCGCCGTCGTTGACATATGTTTTGTATATGGCTTGATGGGAGATCGTGTGAAGATATGGATAGCGCAAGGGGGGTCAGAGCCCTGGCTAAAGACGCTTCTGCCTCTATAGCTTGGTAAAGTCCGCATTCTTACGTATGGATATAACGGGGATGTGTTCTTAAACTTATTGGGAACTGCTAAAAGTCCCACTAAGGGTGCTGCAAATAATCTTCTGATTGACTTGACGATGGAGTGAATCGCTGGTAATGCATTATCGCGGCCTTTGATTTTAGTCATGCATAGTCTAGGTGGTTTGATCTGTAAGAAGGCTGTTCTACTGTCGCGCGATAATGCTAATAGCTACCTTTAAGGTGTATATATGAGTTTGAAAGGAATTATATTTATAGGGATACCCTATAAAGGGACATAGATGTTTAGTTGGGTGAGTATCTTGAATTCTGTGCTTGGGTTGTCAAAGAGTCATTACCTATCTAACTTTGAGTCAAATGAAATGTTACCTGGGGCTATACTGGAAAGATTCAAAGATTTGATAGAAGATCAACGTGACAGGGACAGACCTATCGTTACGCAGTCTTTTGTCGAGGAGATCCCGACTAACAAGCTTGGACTCATCGTTTCAAAAGAGTCAGCTACACTAGCAGGCAATGAGCCCATTCCAATTGATGCCAGCCATAGAGAAATGGTGCGCCTCAACTCGGTTCATGACGTCGGATTCCAGAAACTTGTCAATACTTTGCAGTTATGGATATCGGAAATTGGTAGGAAGCAATACCTTCTTTTAGTCTCAGTACTTACCGTAACTAGAAGATATGCGAAACAATCCGTCGCAGACTGATGGCTCCAATGGTGATAGCCTTCAAACTGCAAGGTCTCTAAATAGAGGCCGGCTTTCGCGCCGTACGTTCATTTTTCCTCCATCGATCAGAGCACAAGTTCGACGGCCTCCCAGTCCTCTTGAAATCGTCGATGTGCCCACAGAAAGGCCCTCCAGGCCCCGGCCATGCTATATCATATGCCTTATCATGGCCCTTATTGCGATCGGAAGTGGTGTTCTGGGTATTTACTATACGGTCCATTTCGATAGGATGGGAGATGGCTTCACGGCCGCGAGCTGGATCGTTGCCATAGGCGTTATGGCTTTAGCTGGCCCCATGGCTCGGCATTATCCCCATTGTTCATGCTGGCGTCCGGCAACACCATATTACCATGGGATACAAAGAGCCAGCACACTACCAAGATCATAAAGCATAGTTCTGGGATACGGAAGGCATAAGTAAATAGAACTAAAACTGAATATTGTATTACTTGCCTTAGCATATTTCTATTAGCACTTCCATTGAGAGACTTCTATATGATATTAAAAAATACACTTTAAAGTTAGTAAAGAATTCCCATTGCCGTACATATTGTGTTGTCCATCAATGTATGCTATTTAGATAAGGCAAGGTAGTATAACAGTCCTTTCATGCTCAGCTAAGGCTTCCACCCAACCACCGCTCGAACAGCCTGAGTCATAGCGCCTAATTGCTTATTCGTCTTGACCGTATTGCCTTTATTGTATCCCTCTCTGTAAGCGATCCTATCGTCGCCTGCAATTAATTAGCCTATGAAATCAGGTCTTAAGTGACAGAGAGGTCTTACCAAGTAATGCTTTAACCCAATGCTTTGGCGCTGCCTTCTGTTGTTCATCCCACACAGTCAAAAGATAGAGCGCAGTAGTGCCATATTCGGTCTCATGCTGATGCACAGAAGCATTGAACTCCGGATTGACACGCTTGGCAAGGTCGAGTCGATGTTTCGTTGCTTGAGCTGCTGTTTCGATCGTAACAAATTTATCCTTACGGCTGATCTTATTCAGCCCAAGATCGCGTGCGACGGGATCAAAGACAGTAGCATCGAAGTGTAAATCATCGCCAAAGAAGATGTCGTTTCGAGTGAGGGAGCCATCAACCTCGATCTGGTCGTGCTGAGCCAGGTCTCGGAGATGGAAGGTTTCGCTGGGTCTGTTTGAGGTAGATATATTCAGCTGAAATACCATGTTGACGGCATCGATGTAGAAACCGTCTTCGAAATTATAAGCGGCTTGGGCTGCATGATTGATCATGTCGTAGTCGATGTTTGAGCCATCACGCGGAAGGTAACCGTGGTTGGCGAGAGCGTTGAGGCCTGGGCATGGTGATCGACCTGTAGTGAGGCAAAAGGTTAGCATTTTGGATAGCGGTTCTAATTTGATACGGAAGACTTACTGTCGTAGGGTCCTGCGGCGCGGAACTCATGGCCCTTTGGATCTGGCAGTGCAGACACCGCAGAGGCCACGATTGCGAAGAACGTGGAGGGAAAAAGGAACGCTTTCATTCTGCAGAACAATACTATTCAAGTTTGTTAGAAACAGAATAATGATGAGACACATATTTGACACCTTTTATCTCTTTTATCACTGCAGTATCTTCTATTCTTGTCAAGAATACGCTGTTGGTTGGCGTAGTGCGTATTAGCGGCGTTTTTTAGCGGCAAGCGTATAGCAAGCAGGCGTATTGCCTGCGGGGCATTGGTGGACCAAACGGCGTACCACTTTAGCCCCTTGCTTGGGACGCATCCACTTTATGTACTTGAGTCCATCATGAGATACCAAGTTAGCTCCGTGAACACAGAGCAGCACCACAGGGACAAACGCACTGACGTAAAACCCTTTATCGAGTAAACACGATTAGTCGCATAAGCGGAAACGCAGCATTGTTGCCTTTATTTGTCTCACAGAAGCTCTGTTGAGACACCTTTGATCATCTCACGTATGCCAGTTTGGCAATCTCGTCGGCTGCAACATCACGCCCCTTCTTCCCTGCCTTGATCCCATCACCCAGCCATTTTGCTCGTCGTTGTAAGAAACTCTCACCACAACCATCTATTCCTTTCATGAAGGCATCCAGCAAGCACTCGCTCGTCCAGTTGGGCGTTGAATCCTTGCAACCCCAAACCCCAATGCCTCTTGTCTCAGCTAGAGCAGCATAGTTGTAGAGGTCGGCCCACAAGGGAAGTACTACTTGCGTGACCCCGGCTCTTCAAAATCGTTAGTGATTGCATGTCGAGTAGTCTCAGGCATTTACTTACGCAAGGGCTTCGTGATAGCAGTTCGAACCACCATGATGTACTGAAGTAACAATGTTCCCGGTATCGAGAAGTGACGCCGGGTTTGCCATAAGCCAACTTGGCATCTTTAGTCGCTCGTTGTCGAGGTAGGGCTTCAAGTTCACCAAAAGTTCATCAGAGAAGTCTCCCAGCTTATTGAATTTCCATAGGACCTGGTAATTAGTAGTGGATAGCAACGCTGCGATGGAGATCGCCATGACTCCAGCACGACTTTCGTCATACTACCAAGCATTAGCTACACGTGCATTCTCGTATTCTTCATGACCTACAGCAAGATTACTGCCGAGATTAATGAGCACTGTAGGAGCTTTCTTGAGCCAAGTTGCAGTTTCGGGATCCTCTTGGTCAGCTGGTGGTCCTGACAGAATGATTGGCCCAGCACAGGTGACGTTTGGTGGAAGAACCTCTACTGGGATCATGGCGCCCTGTGTGTTTTGAGTGATCCACGGAACACCCGGCCGATGTATTCCGAACAAATTTATTGGTTCTCTGAGTCCGATCTGCTGAAGTCGACCTTTCTTTTCCAACATATCTGGTGTAAACATTGCGCTGTAAATATAACGGATATTCGTGTATATATTCTCCGGAAGCCTGAGCCAAGGTACTGGGAAGCGAAACCCTGATGATGGGCTATTGCTATTAGTGTCAGTCTATTTTGTCGGAGGTAAAGACTTACGCAGGGTATTTCCAGAGCCTAGTCCAGAAAGGCTGAATACCCAAGAAATGGTCTACAAGAGTATTAGGAGTGATGAAGGCGTGTTGCCTATTTCTTTTGCGGGTGGCATCTATAGCTGGCCGGAACCAACTGTCGAGCACAATAACAGCCGGATCTACTTCGTCAATAATACTACCAAGCTCGTTGTACAAGTGTACATGATCTTCAAACGTCCATGGCGATATCCAAAGCTGTATGTGCTCGGCCAAAGTAGCGATACCTCTCCATCCGGGAGGGGATATGAAGCTTCGACCTTCTCTGGCAATTGCCTGCACAAATGTCGGACCTGTGAGACCGTGAAAAGCGATAGATTTCGCATGAGGGGATTTAATCCTGGCGAAGGAGGAAGCCCGTTCCAGCTTTTGCTCGATAGTTGAAAATGAAGCAAAATGAACTTCTATATCTGGGTAGTTCTCTAGTATCGCTGATGCAGTCGCAAGATGCACATTGGAAAGACCGGGCTCGCTGTTTGTGAGGAAAAGCACTGTTTTTTTTCGTCCTTTGACATATCGCGTATAATCTGTTGAGGTTTGGAGGGATAAGAAGTACGCCAGAGGCGTAATCAGGAGGGCAGTGAATAAGAGGACACGGGCAAACATGGCTGGCTCTACATTCACTGCAATTATCTCTGATGCAATTCAAAGGTTAATCATAGCGACAATGAGTTGTCTCATGTTTCTCTGCACAACAAGCTATGGCAAATGTCTGCCTGGTCCTGCTTCACTTCATGTTCCACTAAGAACTTGGTGAACATCGCTTAGCCCATTCCCCCCGCTCCTCCAAATAGCCAGCCATTCAGAACACCTTGCCTTAGGAGCTCTATCTTGGAAAGGATTACGGAGTAGCTCATCCTTAAACTGCTGCCTACTCGGGTTGAGGAGGGGCATTGAAAACCCCGCACCACAGAGGAAGAGCAGGGAATGTAATCCTCTGCATGCTACCTTGCCATCCATCCAGCTTGGCATCTCGCTTGTTACCATGGCGGCAACTCGTACAGACCAACAACTTCCCCCCGCATCATGGCAGTCATTACACCAATTTTCAAAGTCTCTGATATCGGTTACAATGGCGGCTTTGCTCAATTACATGCCCTTCTTCAAGAAGGAAAAGCAACGTCCTCCCCCAGACATTGTTGAGTCAGATGACATCATACCAGTGCACTTGTTCGACGATACTGCAGCGGCGCGGGGAATCGTGCTGGTATGGACTTTGCAGTTCGAAGACGTATTGAACCCCCATAAATTGAACGATGCTTTGTCCAAGCTCTTTGAAAGAGACGGATGGCGGAGATTGGGTGGAAGATTTCGGCAAAAGGTATGGTTTCATGACTCTTCAAAGTTTCTCGATCTTGACCCGCGTACAGTCAGACGGCGGACTCGAGATACATGTTCCCCGAGAATTTACAGAAGAGCGTCCAGCAGTATATTTCACCCAAGAACAGTTTGGCAACCCAATATCAGAACATCCGCTGGCTTCACGATTACCCAAGCCAACTGGGAATATCTCTACTTATACAGGACCGAAAGAATTTTGCGCCCTTGGACTCCGCCCCGAGACGCCTCGCAATATGGATGACTACGTTCATTCTGACATACCTCAATTCTGTCTCCATGTGCAAACATTCACCGATGGCACTCTTGTCAACTTGACGTTTTCCCATGTGACAACCGACCTGATGGGATTGTCTGCCATATTCGAGGCTTGGAGTCAGGTCCTTGCCGGAAAATCAGAAGTTGTCATCCATATGCCAGGATATCGGAAAGACGTGTTTGAAGACGTGCTCGAATCGCCGCCCAAGGAAAGCCATGTCCTTGCAGACAAGATTCTTGATGGCTGGCGTTTCAAGGTCTGGGGCTTACGGAGCTTGTATGAATCGTGGAGATCAGGCAACATTCAGTCGCGGACTCTGTGTATCCCGAAAAATACGGTTAGCAGAATGATGGAGCAGGCGAGAGGACACCTGGAAGAGCAAGCAACAAATGAAAAGCCTTTTATCAGCGAAGGTGATGTCTTCGCCGCTCTTTCTTGCCTCATGCTGGCCAAATACCAAGGTCGGGACACGAATCGAGAGCTGGCAACCATTATGGCAGTCGACCCTCGAAGTCGAGCCCGATCGATATTCTTACCGGACAAAGCCTACGTACAGAACTCTCCTACCAATGCCTTTGTGTTCTGTCGTGGAAACGAAATCTTGGACCTACCACTGGGGAAACTTGCTCTCCAAGTGCGAGAGGCCATACAAGCACAGACCACAGAGGAACAGCTGAAAGCCTCAACAGCGCTCTCAGTGGAGTCTATGAAGACAAACAATATGCCTGTCGTCTTTGGAAGCACCAACATGGCTGCCCAGTTCATGTCGAATTGGAGCAAAGGAGACCTTGCTGAGAAGTTGGACTTCAGCCCCGCGATAGAGCAAGAGGTAAGCCTTGAGTCAAGAAGGGGGAACAGGGGACATCCAGTGTACTACCAAGCTTCTGATCCTGGACACAACACTGTCTCTGCCATATCAAGCGTGTTTGTGGTGGTTGGTAAGGACTACGAAGGGAACACTTGGTTTTCCGACTCGTTGCCGCAAAAAATGTGGGTAGACTTGATGGATTATCTTGAGCAGTTCAGTCATGCTGGTCGAGAGTCTAAACTTTGACCGAGATCTTTTCTTTTAGCTGGGAGAGGACACGATAGCTTGGAAAGCATCTATTAAGCCTTTGAGATAGCGGCTCTGTCTTGTCCAATGAGAGATCTTGATATAGCATGACACTCTATCCGAGTAGATATTGAGATGCTGGCAGGCTGCACTCTTTTCAATCGCTATCTATATCTAAGCATCCCCAAAATTCCCCGCTTGTTCGCACCACAATGTTCATATGAGCTCCATAAACTTCGAGACCTTCAGAGTCGCCCTTAAGATGTCATTCACTCGCGAAGAGCGGCTTGTGCAAAAAGCACTGGAGTCAGTCCCAGTAAAGACATAGATCCCCAAGCCCACGAATTCTGCCTGGGAAACCTCAAGACTTGCCAATATGCCACCATTGTCATGCCAACTCGCAGAAATGCACGGGCAATCAATGGAGCTTTGACAAAAATTCCTGTAATGGTTATGTCGATGCCGTGGGTGAGAATTGATTCGGCTAAAACGCCAACCGTAGCCAAGAGTAACACTGTGTTCTGCTTGCCAAGCCTGACAGGCAGTGTTTTTAGGCCCTCTTTCGTGTCTTCTGGAATATCCCTGATGTCACATGACGTCTCACGGAAGAATTGGTATAATACGGCGAGATAGAAACTTCTTGCTCGTAAATCTCTGCTCGCACATTGGTACTCCTTCTGCCGACAGCAATAAGCCATGCTGGCTTCGGCACAAACACTTGCCATACAGAATGCGACTACCAAAGACTTTGCTTCAAAGAGCTAAAAGTGTAAGGATATGTCGTGTATATAGACTAGGTGTTGAGCTTACCAGAGTTTTGGGCTTGCTTAGAATCCATCCCTTGGAGATCGAGTACAACGGGACGCAAGGGATTCCCCAAGCCAGACCAAGAGGTAGGACACGGTATATGTCGTATACGGTGTGAAGGTCTAACGTCGCAGTACATGCTAGGACAATGGCCCATAGGCCATATACCCAAAGGTTCCATATCCACTTGGCAGGCCGGTTGGACGGCGAGAGATCTTTGTAGGTGTCCATAGCTAGGGAGAGGATGATTAGTAAAATTTCCCTGAGATGAAGTTAAATAGGGACAAGAATATGACTTGCAGTCAACTACAGCTGATATGGTGCCAATAAGTCCGAGTAGCCTCACAGGAAAATGATACGAGCCGGTTGCAGTCTGTATAGCACCTACGGCTGGAGCCAGATGCCCTAGCCCCATCAATGCAGGCATTACGCCGAGGCTGTAAAAGGTATTTGTCCTGGACATATTTGAAGTTGAACAAAGCCGAGAGCGCGACCAGCGGATGGAAAGGTTGTCAAAGGAAAGGTACTAGGTAAATAAACGTCATAAGGATGAGAAAAGAGGAGAAATACAACTCAAGATGGGCAGCCATGCTTTCATACGCACAATCGTCGATACTTCCTCCCCCACTCACTGAAATTTGTCGACTTCAGGTATCAGAAAGCTAGTTTACCAGTGATCCGCGGCCACTCCGACACCACTCCTCTCGCCAAGCTGCTCCGTCATTGACCAAGAGCCATCAGTAAATCCGATCGGCCACAACAGGAGCATGTAACTGACACATATCAAGCCTCTCACGTTATAACTCCCACTTCATCGCCCAATGGGTACGCGACAAGAATGTCACCCAAATACTGATACCGTGTGACAAGGATACCTCCGAGCAATGTTGTTTGTTCTCGTCATGTAAGCGAGCTCGTGCAGTAGGCTCTGAATCATGACGAGATATTTCCAAGAAGTCGATCTGAACCTGAATCAGACTCTTGCATACAGAAGATAATTAATCGTCATCAGGCGGCAGCATTATCACAGAAATCATTGGCTACTCAGGTTCTTGGGGTTGGATCCTAAAAAGTGACGGTCGCATCCTAGAGGTGGGGCAGGAATTAACAGGATATTCTGGTCTTTGCTCCAGTCAAGATTCTTTTTTACCCTTGACCGTATCCCTAATATCAGCGAGACCTTTACAAGCTGCTTTGGCCTCCACCTTTGGGACAATTCATCACTCTTTCCAATCTGCGGCTTTGTCACAATGGCTGTTGATCTCGCTACCACCGTCCAGGCGTTTCTGCCTCGCATTGTTGTGTACACAATCATTGGTACCACTGCAGCATGGCTGCTACACCTTATGCAACCTGCTTTCCAAGCGGCACTCTCCAAGGACTACCAAAAGTTCAACTGGGCTGGTGATAGGAAAGGTGTTGCTACATTCATGAAAGCATCATATGAAGTTGCCCTCAAGTCTAGAGAATATTTCAAGGAGACTCATCGCAAGGTAGGCTGCACATCTTACCTTTTCTGGTCCAAAGCTTATAAGATTAGATACTTGAAGCTGGCCATGGTGGCATTCAGCTCGTGCCAATCCCCCACTGCAGCACCGGCTTCATGCTCATGGTGCCCAAGCAGCTCCTCAATGAATACGTCAAACAACCTGAGAATGACATTTCTCTCAAGAGATATACTCTCCAAGCCCTTGTCCCAGACTACACTACCCTCGGCCCTCACATTGTCATTCATCCCGTCTACAGAAATGTTGTCCACAAAGAGCTCTACCAAAAGGTCGCAGACAAAATGCCCATGGTCAATGAGGAGATGAAGGCTGCTCTAGATGACAATGTCGCCTCAAAGGTTGACTCCAATGGTGTTGTGCAGATAAATATGTGGGACACAGCCAGTGCTATTCTCAGCAGATCTGCCAACCGTATTATCTCAGGTCAGCCTCTGTGTGACAACAAAGAGTACAGAGATGCTACCGCTGAATACGCCGCCACATTCTTTGCGTCAGCCTTGTACGCCCGCTTTATCCCACCATTTCTTCGCCCGTAAGCAGACCCAAGACATTGATTTATTGTCAGCTGTTTTGATAGGATGCTGATGTTCTACAGGCTTCTGCTGCCTTACATGTGCCGCCCGCTGATGCGATGCATTGAGACAGCTGCCAAGCACGCGACGCCCGTGCTGAAGGAGCGCATGGCCATTATTGATGCTGCCGAAGAAAAGGACACTGAACCAGATCTGCCTGTAAGCTTCAAGATCTACCATTTAACTTTGACAGCGGCTGATATCTCCCAGAATGACATGCTGAGCGCCATCATCCTAGCCGCCAAAAAGGACCCCAATGGGCCATCAGAGTACGAACCAATGGTCATCGTCGCCAGAATGATGGTTCTCAACTTTGTCCAATCATACACTAACCTCGTCACAATGACCAATCTGGTATATGACCTCATCTCACTCCCCGCAGGGGACTACGAAGCCATGATCAGCGACTTGCGTGCCGAGATAAGTCAGGAAATGGCCAAAGGCGATGCATTTTCACATGAATTCTTCCAAAGGCTGACGCTAATGGACTCCATGATCCGAGAGAGCATTCGCTACAACCCAATCGGTGAGACGGGCATTGAGCGAGCCGTGGGTAAGCAGGGCGGTTTCACTTTCTCCAACGGCATCCATGTGCCGCAGGGTGCCATCCTTGCTGCACCCATCAAGGCTTATCAGAGAGATGAGCGGACATACCCTGGCGGGTTTAATCCCCGACGATCAATGGAAGATCCGGAGCATCCTAAGATGACGGATATCTCACCGGATTTCTTGAATTTTGGACTAGGAAGGGGAGCATGCCCTGGAAGGTTCTTCACAAGTAACTTGCTTAAGCTTACGTTGACACATTTGCTTATGGATTACGACTTTGAGAGATTGGACAAGAGGCCGGAGAATGTTCGGAAGGTTACCATCGACGAGCCATGCGGGCGATTTCTGATCACGTTGAAGAAGAGGAACCAAGCTTGAAATGGCATAGATAGATCTCGGCATGTATGTAGAGTAAGCTATAGTGAGAAATTAGTTCCTACATGGCTCGATACAGCAAGGAATGATAGGAATGTTAAGTCCTATCGCAGGTTACGACCGATACGATAGACCAAAGCCCAAAAGTCTCAGCAGACCGACTCTAGAGCATACATGCATGAACAGCTCGGAAATTCGAAGGATTAGCTCTTCTTGCCTAGTCAAGCGTTAGCCCCTCCAATACGATATTTCATGATCTTGATTCACTTCCTTTGGAGCTATTCCCCGCTTACATTAGTGATACCCCGCATAGTTAACCCACGGACGTTGATCCTTCACCCCGCATATGACAAGGCAGCAGAATAAAAACCTTGGCAGAGAACATCAGAAGAGGATGAATGCAGCGACACATGTGCATATTGTAATCTAATCCCTCAAACTTCTGATCTTGTAGGATCATGCAAGCCAAGTTTCCAAGGTAAATTGGTACTTTTGTAAATTCCCGCTTACTCCTCCCCTATCTACATGACGCAGTGGTAACCAGTGTTGTAACCTAGCAGTTCATGATGAATCCTCCCGGACAAACTCCAACAGGGCATTTGTCACTTCGGCTCGTCTCTCAAGCATGATCCAGTGTCCCGCTCCTTCGAGAACCACTTCTTTGTAGCCCTTGCTTGCATATGGTGTGATACCCCTCCCAATTTGATCCGCCCGTGTAACCGTATCTCCACTGCCGCAGATACCAAGAACTGGAACTTTGAGCATGCGCTGCTCATCTGTCAGTGGATCCTCATCCTCTGCTTGGATCCCACGCATGAGGGAACGGTAGTAGTTGAGCAGGCCCTTGATGGTGTCCTTGCGTCTGTTGATCTCGAGCCAGCGGGCCTTGTCTTGTTCTGTGAGGAATGGGGGGAGGGGACATGTCTTGTCAGAGGTCAGCCATTCTCGTGTTCCGTTGATCGCTGCAAGGCCTGTTATCCAAAGGGCATTGTCGTCGGCGTATGCGAGGTGGAAGAATGACTCTAGCTACAACAAGTCAGTGAACTAGTTCAACAGGACTGGGTCAGGCACATACATGATCAAGAATAACTCGCTCAGCATCATATGAGTTGAAGAAGTACCAGTAGCCCAACTGCATATACCCAAGCTCCTTCTGACTCCAGATATTCAATCTATCAATGTCAAAGAATACTCCTGGTGCTGTATACCCCGCAGACATGAACACCAGCTTGGAAAATCTCTCAGGATGCCAAACAACAACTCTAGACATGACCATAGATCCCCAGTCATGTGAGACACCAATGACTTTGTCAATCTTCTCATGATCTAGCAATTCTATAAAGTGCCCGCTGAGACGCTTCAAATTGTAAGCCTCAAGGTCAGCGCGCTTGTCGGAATCGCCATAGCCGAGACAGTCTGGGGCAATGACTCCATAACCTGCATCTGAGAGGTCCTTGAATTGATATCGCCAGTCGTAGCGCGAAGACGGGCAGCCGTGAATGAAGAAAAATGTTCCTTTGTTGTCTTTGGCTGGGATGTAGTCATAGGCATAAGTATCGCCATCACTCGTGGTGAAACGCTTGCCGAAATTGTCCATGGCTGGAAAGAAGTAAGCGTCATCAAATGGTTTGCGAATCAGAGGCAAAACGCCAACTGAACTGTGATTGTTGGAACCGCGTTGTCCGAGCCAAGATAGCACTGAAAGTCGAGCTATAAAAGCTGCGGGTAGCTGTGCGCTAAAACTCAGTGAGCCGTTGCCTGTTCTTCTCACTGTCAAGGGTATTCAGTGGCCCCGCCCTCAGACATTAGCCCCTACGGCTTTCTCGGACAGAGCATCACTACAGTGACAGAACCGTCTCCAGCAAAGCAGACAGCGCTGACAACCTGGGCTCATAACCAAATACCAATACCAAGACCACAGCTCTTGGCAATATGGCATCGACATTAGAGCCTCTCAATCCTAGAATACCTGCAGCATCAATGGACCACGGAGAAGCTCTTCAAAGCACAGGAGAAAGGCGAGTTGAAAAGTCCGATCATACCTCATATCCTGACCTGATTGACTTCCCAGTAATGAGCACTCAGATCTCAAAGCCAAAGAAGATGGCATAGCATTCTGGACGAAGCATACCAAACCGGTTCTCGCATCTCTTCTCAAATCAGTCGGAGACTACACTCCCGAACAACAAGATGCTCATCTCGAATTCCTTGACAACTATATCATCCCGACCATGGGGCATGCACCTGAAAAGGACCGCGCAAGATCACTCCTGACCCCAAATGGCTCACCATTCGAAACCAGCCTTAACAATAGTGACAGCGGCAAGTCCTACGTCCGCTTCTGCTACGAACCAGTGTTTCCAGGCTCAGATGGTGTCACTGAGGATCCCATTCCAAGAATCGCCGAAAAGACCGGTGCCGATCTCCGCTGGTTCAATCAGTTTGCATCTGAATTCTATCCATCAGAGGAAGATGCTGTGACTTTAGCGGAGAAGATGCCAAAGGATACTATTCGTATACCTAAAGTGTTTCTGGCCTTCGATCTGAAGGACGATAAGCAGACTATGAAGGCGTATTTCTACCCTGTTATCAAGTGGATGACAGCAAAGCAAAACTCGGATAGAGCTGGGTTTGACCTCATCCGACGACTAGATCCTCTGGGTCCGCCGTTTGGGCCAGCCATCGACATGATCGAGCGGTATCAGAGCAAGTTGTATCAAGACCCGCCGCTAACTGTGGTTATTGGTATCGACTGCATAAGTCCCGAAGAAGGCGCTCGAGTCAAGATCTATATCGAACCTCAGTCCAACACCTGGGAATCAGTTGTACAGCACGTCACCCTGGGAGGTCAAGTCACAGACAAAACGACAATGGATGGCCTAGCGATCCTTCGCGATATGTGGCATACACTCATAAACGAGCCAGAAGATAAAGACTTTGATGAGAAGTTCTCAAAGAAGATACTAGAAGACAAACCAGATGTTAGCGGAGCGTGCTTCAGCTGGGAGCTCAAGCCTGGCCAGGACATCCCCGAGGTCAAGATCTATGTCCCTTTGAACCAGTATTTCAAGAACGATAAGGATGCTACAGAAGCCATGGAGAAGGTGTTTCGGAAGAGAGGGTGGACTTGGGGCATAGAGGGCACATATAAGAGGATCGTGTCGGATGCATAGTAAGTTTTTACTGATCAAGACGGCCATGATACTAACAACCGTAGTGGGAGCGATGTTGTTGATGATACGGTCACAACACCAACTGAGCATACCTTTGTCTCATTCAACTTCTCTCAGAAGAAGGGGGTGTACATGACGACTTACGTAGCACCGTTTGTGAGGTTTCTTTAATTGGGTATTGTGATGCTCGAGAACCTTAGTTAATAAGAGAAGATTGGAATTAATGACTTGTAATATCGCATTGAAGTTTACAATTGTGAAATGTCCCTGCCGTAAAATGCGTAGCCTACTAAGAAGAATCACCTGGACTCTTCGCCCTCTTCTCAGTCTCTACAACCTCTATCTCCGGTGTAATGGGCGCATCGATCTGGGAAGTAAACTTGTCTGTAGGATCGTGTAGAAAGAAAGCGGCTGAGATGAATAATTAGTAATCAAATCCTCCATGGGGTTCCCTTGTCATTGTCATGCACTCACCGATGCTGGCAACGAGACATAGACTCGCAGTGGTCAACCAGACACCGCGAAAGCTTACACGGTAAGCTTCCAGAAGACCATCAACGCCAGCATGAATTATTTCTGGAGAAATGCCATTAATCTGTTTGAGCGCCACTGTATCGTTATGGGCAAGGGCTGGTATGAGTTGAGGCAGCTCCTTTTCGGGAAACCCAAGTGGCAAGACGGCATGAGATATCTTGGGTTCCAAGTTGGATGAGAGTTCATTTGAGAAGATGGCATTGAATATAGCCAAACCAATAGATCCTCCCAAGCTTCTGATAGATATCATGAGACCAGATGTGATCGCGATCAATTCTCGAGGTGTTGCAAAATGAGCTGCTGTAATCAGCGCTGGCATGCAAACACCCAATCCGAGACCGAGAGTTATGGGGTATATCCAGATGAGAGCTTGAGGCGTGGACTTGGAGACAGTAGCCATCAGGACCATGAACAGAATCTTGAAGCCAAAGGCCAGGATAATAGGGAAGCGCAAAGCCTTACTCATAGAACAGCACATACCGCTCAGGATGGCAGAGATGCCCAAAGCGATGAAGGCCATACTGTACTGGGCACCGATGACAAGGCTATCGGTTGCGAAGAGAACGCTGACTTCAAAGGCGAAATAGTTGTTGCCACAGTGGAATGCCATCCCCTCGGCAAAGATGCAACCCAAAGCGAGTGCAAAGTTTCGATCGCGAAAGAGACGATGATGAAACATGCCGTTCTTTTTAATCAGTGTCTCATAGACGATAAGAGTAACTCCCGAAAGTACGCCGATGAGGAAAGTGGCCAGCACATGGGCATCAGTCCATGAATATGGGTTGCCGCTCCAAGCAAGAGACATGCAGAAGAGGACAAGCGCAGGAGTCAAGAAGCCGTACCCGACCCAGTCCAGGTTACGCATTTTCTCTGATACGCTGAGGACAATTTCCAAGGCTCTCGGAGGTGGGTTATAGAACAACTGACATGCGACTGTCGCGACTGCATATATACCAGCGGCCATGTACCAGTAGGCTCGGAAGCCATCATGACGTTCATGTCTAGTCAACACGCCACCGATCAAAAGACCGACAATTGCTCCCAGGGAAGCAGCAACATTGATACTTCCCTGTGCCCAAGGACGATACTTGCGAGCGACGACCTCGGAGGAAATGGCATGAAGAAGCGGTTGCGCACCGAACGAAATGCCTGATACGGCGAACCCAGCGATGACCGTGCCGGAAGACGAAGCTTTGGAGATAATGAGGGAACCGATGAAGCCGCAGCTTGTTAAGAAGACGAGTATCCTCTTGCGACCCCAGAGATCCGCGGCTTGGGAAGCAGGGATACCGAGAAGAGCTGTCAAGATTGCGATGACTTCACTGTACCAGACTGAGTCATTGGAATCGCCAACAACAGCGGAGATGTCTCTGGTTAGGGCCCCAGATCCAACGACATTGGCAACTTGGACGAAGTAGACAAGATTGATCGACTGCAAGTAGCTTGTCAGATCGAAATTGCTGGAAGGATGAAGACGGACTTACAAGTAACAACAGCAAACTCTTCATCGATACATTATTGTTCCCCTTAGCTTCACCAGCTCTTTCGCTGTACTCGCACGAAGATCTATCAGACATTATTAGAGAGTGTATAGGTCAAAATGAATGTCGTGGAGGAAATCTAGCCCAAGAATATTTCTGGAAATCTGTGTTGGTAGTTATAAGCCATGAAGACACGGCACGCAGGGTCCTGCGCATTGACGTCGTATTTCCCTGTCGAACCTTATTTTGGCGCATTAACCCTTAGTTTCATGATGTTCATGTTTCGAACAGAAAAGGTCATGGCGCAAACTTGCTTATCGCGTGATGCCTTCTAGCGTGAGCGGGCGTAGTCTTCGCGACGATAAGCAACGCGCTTTGACAGTTCTCAGCTGTTCGGAGGGTTACCTGCGTCTCAAATTGAACAGCTTTAACTCTTTTTGTTGATGCAGTAACAAGGCAGGACGTATTTACTGAAGCATGAAATGAGGGAGATGAGCAGATTTTGTTTTGGTCTTATCCGTTCAGTCGCATTTCTTAATATCATCGTTAGCGATCGGGATTTATCTAGACATCAAGGGCATGAACGACATTGATTAAAAAGGTTCTATGACTCTATTCAAGCCATCGCGTGTTATAATCACACTTCACTGGCTTCCTTTGAAAATCTTGGAGAAGTCATGCTCATTCCAGTACATGGTGGGCTTTAAACCAGCCAACTTCCATTCCCCATCGATCTTTGCATAAGTATGTTGCATAACAGCATGGCAGTGCCCCTTGGCCTCGACTGTCTTCTTATCGGGTCCTGTGTATCGCTGGTGAGCAGCACGGAGCTGGTGAGTACCGATTATACGGCCATCGGAGAGAGCTTCATATTTGGAAGCTCCGATGAAATGTTGGCTGACAACAAGAGGGTCACCAACAAATCCAGGGTCTGAGACCATGGCGACAAAGCCTTTGGCCGGCATGGCATCCCACTTCTCACCGGTCACTGCGGTATAATCAACCTTGAGGACATTCTATTAGCGGGGGCAATTGCTAAGTGTTTTCTTCGGGAACTCATACAACTAGTTCCGGGGCGACGATGCTGGCCAAGCGATCCCAGTCCTGCGAATCAGTCAGATGAGTCTGGTCTTGCCCATGGTATGACTCTACAAACCTTTGCGTCGAGGCTGTCTCCCCAGTCGAAAGTAATTGCAGCAACTTGAAGAGCATCTATTTTATTATTAACGTTTGCTCGGAACGAAAGGTAACCGATGGTTTGAAGGTCACTAACCGGCGGGATCAACTCTTGAAGCAACCATGGCGCCGGTGTATGAGGATTGATTGACAAAATATATGGAGCGTATAGTTAATTTTTCTAGATATGAAGCGGAATTAATGAACTTGATCGATTTAGGGACAAATCTGGGGAATTGTTAGAAGTCAAGGGGAGAAGCAATCGTTCTTATGAAGTACGGAACTTCCGATCTCGTTCCGTCCGTATCCCGATAGCGGATCTCCCCCGCCACGAACTAAAGTTGGTCAAGTCTGGCAATCGACCTCGAGTGCCAGGGCAATGGGAAAATAACTCCGACCCGGCTTCGATATGCAGCAATAACTGCCGAGAACCTTGATACCAGCCCGGCAGGTCCGGCAGTGTAAGAGGGGAGAAGTGTTATCAGGATAAGTATATCTAAGTCAGAAACATCTTATATAACGGTCTTTGCCTGCAATGCATTACTCTAATCCATCTGTATCCTCTAGAAAACCTTGGATCAAATCAACTCACCTTGGGATATACCGAAATGGCAGCAACTACTCACTTACCTGCCGTCAAACTCCAGAAAATTCAGGAACGATTCCCGGAAGCCATCATATCAAAGATCACCTCAGCACCTGACCATCCCCGGTTCAATTACGACGGTTTCAAACCAGGCTGTCGAGTTCTAGAAGCAGGCCATGTTCGCTATCCGGGTCGCAGGCCATTCGGTGTACCAACTGTATATGAGCGAGACCAAGCCATTACAGTTCGCGATGGCGCTCGTCTATACGCAGACATCTTCCGCCCCGAAACGTCTGACACACAGCCTGTTCCATGTATTCTTCCGTGGAGCCCATACGGTAAAACTGGTACGGGACCTCAGAACTACGACTTCATGGCCCCTTATCGAGCTGGAATCGCGTTTGAGCGCACATCAGGCTATGAAAAGTTCGAGGCTCCCGATCCTGCCGAATGGGCTGAGCGTGGCTACGCTGTTTTGAACATTGATGCTCGTGGTGCTGGACATAGTGAAGGAGTCATTGCACGATGGGGCATTCAAGAAGCAGAGGACGTTTACGACGTCATCGAGTGGCTGTCTAAACAGCCTTGGTGCAATGGCTCCGTCGTGATGGCAGGGAATTCCTGGTTGGCTATATCGCAGATTAACTTTGTTTCCAGAATGCACCATCCTGCACTGAAAGCGATTGCGCCCTGGGAAGGTTATACGGATCTATATCGACACTATGTTGCCAGAGGTGGACGTCCCCATATTCCTGGCTTTCACCGGATGATCTCAAACGGGCTTGCGGGGCCCGAAGGCGCAGAGAATGTTGTCGCTATGCTTGAGAAACATCCGTTGTACGATGATTACTGGGAGGCCAAGAGAATTCCTGTTGAGAACATCGACAATATCCCCATATACGTTGTTGCTTCGTATTCAAGCATGTTGCACACGTATGGCTCGTTCCAGACTTTTTGACAAGCCAAGACAGAAAAAAAAGTGGCTTCGTGTCCACCCGTATCAAGAGTGTAAGTAAAACTGGTTTCTTTAGTCCTTCTCATCCCAATCTGTGTAGTAGTAGCCTATACTCATGGTGGAACGTCGCTGATCTGTTGATTGATAAGGGTATGACATGTATCGACCATCCGTCTCAGATGAACTTCAGCAGTTTTTCGACTTCTATTGTAAGCCTGGAATTGGCAAGGACATCAACTGGGAATCCTCAACGCCTCGGGTCCGACTTTCACTGCTTGGCTTTGAGGCAGATTGGAGTTCCGCGACGACTGTGATTGAGAGGCCTGAGGAGAGCTACCCACTTGCAAGACAAAAGCTACGAACTCTATACCTCGAAGGAGAGAAAGAAAAACTAGCAAAGTCAAGACCAGATCAGGAATTTATAAAGTCATATGAAGGAAAGAGTTTGACTGATAGATTGGTGAGTCTTTATTGCCTCAGGAGCAGACCAGGACTGACGGATTGTGAGACCTTCACAGCTACATTTGACGTCGCAACTGAGCTGGCTGGCCACCCAAAGGCAGTGCTACACATGTCATGCCCCGACCATGATGATCTCGACGTTGTTGTGCAGATCCGCAAGATCGATAATAACGGCCGGCAGCTCTCACATCTCAACTACCCTTGTCCTGTTCTGATTGACGAGGTCCCCGATGTAAACACAGCGAAAACTCTAGGTCCGCAGGGCTTCCTTCGAGCTTCTCACCACGTCTCTCTTGATAGGGGTGGCGGGCCTATTGTTTCCCACGATCTGTCGCGTGAGACAGACGTTTTGTACAGCCACCGTGTTCGACGGCCTATCAGTCCTGGTACAATTGTCCGCCTGGAGATCCCCATATGGCCGATTGGGATGGTGTTCGCCGCTGGAGAAGGCATAGCGCTTAACGTTTCTGGACATGACATGTGCCTGCCCGAGACTGACTTGTGTCGCTTGAGAGAACCAGAGGATGAGAATGTCGGGCGGCACTATGTTCATACAGGAGGGAAGTATGACAGCCACTTGATCATTCCTGTTGTCATGGGGTAGTGCGGTCAACGGTCGTGGTGCAGTGGCAGCAGCTGCGACTCCTGTCTCGTTAAATTGAGCGTGACTTGGTAACTGTTCATTTGCAATGGTCGATGTATAAGAATCTCGGTGCATTTAATCATGTTCACGTTTCTTCCTCACTACCAAGGCAAGCCTCAGAAAGCAACGAAAAAAAAGAAGCCTGTCAGACGTCCGTCAATGCCCGCCCTAAGAACGCGCCCGAAGGCAGACCGTTCCAAGGGCCGAGATCATCAAGGGTAACATCTCTCTATACAGCAGCCGCTCAAAAGAGCAAACTACCGCCATCCTTACGGACAGATCGAGAGGACCAGAAAAAGGGTATTCACTCTAGGGCATCGAGGATATTCATTCATCAACCAGGGTGGGATCTGTGGCTCTTTTAGGGAACCAAGAGAAGGTCGAATACTATAGAAATGATTCTCTGAAGTATTGTCGACATGAAGAAGAAAAGAAGAAAAGTCCAAATGGTCGGCGGCAGAGCAGACTTTTATAGAGAGCTGCTGTGGATACAGTGACTAAGCAGGCTTGTTTAGCGAGTGCAGAGTTTTTACGCTGGGCTCAGCGAGATTGAGATGAGGCTGGCTAGTAGACCAGTCAGCGTGCACGGTGGTGAAAACTCTGTTTCTCCTCAAACAGAACCTCCTTATTGGGTAACTTGCTTTTTTCTGTTACTTTATTTGCTGTTGTCATTTTGTTTTTTTAGAGGTCTCTGGCTGTCCATCGTTGCTGTTCGCCGCTTTCGTTCTTCCGCTCCACTAAGTCACTGGAGATTTCCTTCGCTGCTAATTCTCCACTCTCAAACTTTCCGTGGCCAAGTGTAGGGTATCAGGCTGGGGACCTATTGTTACAGCAAGTAACTTCACAAGACGCCTAAATATACTTGATGGCTTTTAATTTCAGGGTAGAGCAGAAGGGAGAGACCTTGACTCTACCTCAGAGTAAATCGTCGCAAGCTCAAGGCCCGTGTTTGGGACCTCCATTCCGACACGGCCTCTCCAAACATCTATCCAGCCACATAACACTCTCCGACAAAGTAAAATGTATCATCCCCCAAAGGTCGTAGAATGTAAGGAACCGGGCCTCCAGCAACCACACATACTATATCGCCTTCACTAAGAAGATTAGGTCCGATTCCGAGCAAACAGTTCGTCGCTCTGAATATCCGTCGATCGCGACACACGTTGCTCACGGCCTGTCCATATCTAGCAGCCTCTTCATCGCAAGGCCTCGCGTTTTTGAAGTAATCCCGGCTCCACTTTACAAACGATAAGATATGCTTATTCATCGTCTTCTGCTCCTTCAAGATGTTACCGTACCAATCCTGACCAGCTGTTAAGACGAGAGACAACCGAGCTTCTGTACTATTATGGCTACGCACATGCACGTTCAGCCAGTGGTTCAGCTCGGCCTTTTGCTTTTTGAGTTCCTTGTGACGTGATCGGCGATCTTTCGTGTGTGCTGTAGGAAATACTCGGTGAGCAGATGTTATAGATGCGAGGACAAATCCTTGGAGGATTAGATACCGCTCGTTTTGGTTCCAAGCAAGCTTTGCTGGAGGATTTGGTTTCCAACCAGCAGACGCATTCAACTTCATGCTGGCTCCGTGAGAGATGCTGATGCTCCTAATCGGTTTCACATGCCAACGCGGTATCCATGTTGGAAAATCGGAGTAAAATAGAGATGTATGCCGGACTGCAGAAAGGATTTCGAGGTGATTCTCGTGAGTCTGATAGACCCAGTAGAAGACGCGACTGTATAACCGATCTGGAAGCAGGCGATAATCTGGGGGTATCCGAGTCACAGGAGGCTGTGATGCCGCTATCTGAGTCATCCGAACTTGACATTTTGGTTGCGGCGTGTCTTGGGAAGTTAAAAGAGACCAGGTGACAGTATCAAACTTTCTGCGGGTAGAGTTCTTTCTCACCTTCTTAGCATTTCAGAGGAGGCGGGAAGTAAGTTATTGTCAGATTTTGCAACTGAGCTGTAGCCTGTAACGCCACTTTCTGCCTCGCGGTAGTTCGCACATGAGGCTGACACCGCAGCATGAGGCCAGTCGGGACTTAAGCGAGCAAAACTGACTTCACATTTGAGAAAGTTTGTGTTTCTGTTGTCCATAAATTCATTCGACTGCGCGTTAAGCTTTATTTTAGGGTAATTGTCAAAAGTGTATTTTATTAAGCTCAAATTTCTGTAGTACTATAAAGACGGCGATCCTGCACCAGGCTTTCATTCTTCTATCCTCCAGACAACAACTTGAACTATAAAAAAAGAAAAAAAGAGCGACGCAGTACAACGCCGTACAAGGATTAAGACACGCCTTCTCTGCCTCCCCAAGTCTTATTAAGTATGGATTGCTTCTCTTCTCTTCCACCCGAGATCAATGTAATGATCCTGCTTTGTCTCAAGAGCAGATCAAACATCAAGCCGCTTCTCTCCGCATCACCGATAATACTCCAAAATTACCTTGAATCAAAAGAGTACATTCAGCAGGCTCACCTCGAAGCTGAGCTGTCTGGGACCCTGCTTCAAGACGCTCTAGTCGTTGCAAATTTCTCGTTGAAGAACAGACAGTTACACATCGAGAAATGGAGTCAGGGGCAGCTTCCGAACCCATTCCTGCACCATGATGCGGCTACCATCGATCGACTTGACAGACTCTACGCTCAACTCGCGAGATATATCGAGGACTATATCACAAAGGCCACATCGATCTATCCGCCTCGCGCTTATATGTGTATTCCAAGTCCTTATTACCATGTCGACCAGCTGCAGTTTAGAGGCCAACCCATCGGCGTCGATATCCTCAGGGTCGATACGCTCACAGATCTTGAGAGAAATCGTCTGTTTCAAGCCTTTTTCAGATATGAGCTGGTATCAAAAATGCGTGATAGGGGAGTCGCGAGGCTCGTTGCCTCAACTTTCAGGATGTTCAGCCACGGCGATGCTGAAGCACTTCGATGCGTTTACCATTATGTGAGAGACCTTTACGGTGCTGTGTTCGCTCATTATGCCACTTCTCAACTTCCTGACATACCGGCCGAAACAGCCAGGGAGACACGCAAATCAGTTCCAGATGGCCGATTACGATTCCCTAATAATATATGGTTCTCACCTGACGCATTTATGAAGCCTAAATTTCTTCAGATACGAATATCGCAACAACTTGGATTGGTTGGATTCAGTCTGATGACTATGCTGCTTAGCGGTCCCAGAGATGACAGGGGATGTCCGATGCAGTTCATGGCTAAGATACCTATGCACCTAAAGGGATCGGAAGGAACTCGGGCCCTGGAAACGTTTGAAATCTTCGAAGAAGGGGAATACCATTGCCCGCTAAATAACAGACGCTGGGACGATTGGTCAGAGGTCGGCCAAGCGCTCCGGGACAATGGTAGCATCGCGTTCGCTTATGGAGTGCGCATTTCGTCTACTTATTTTGACCTACAGAGGAAAATCTACCGACAGAGAGCGTGGGCATTCTTCGATCGCGCTAAATATTATCCGAAGGGTAGTATATCTCGACATTTTCCAACCCTCGATCAGCTTAAAGGAAAAGCCTAGACCTACGGTCGGCTAAGAACTTGAGTAACATTCGTGGTCTTTCATTTTGAGGCTTACTTATAAGCTGGAAACGAGCCATATATAAAATATATCAAGTTTATCTTCAAGTACAATACGCTGCCCTGAGTTTACATAGATGAGAGTAGAAAACCAATGACTTCGATTCCGAGACCTCTATTCGTCAAGAATCCTGCCACAACTATGATATAACCATTAGTAGCCTTTAGAGCTTCGAACTGCAGCATGTAGAGTCTTTCTTATCCTCTCCTATATAAAGCACACTCTTATTCTTCTCCTGCGTCGAAGGCGCGACATCCAACCCCGGATTTCCAGAGAAGAAGTTCACGGGCTTCAAGCCAACCATCATCTTCTCACTCGGCATGACGGGCCAATCCTCAATACGCGGGTTATGAGTGGAGCCGAAGGTATGCCATATGACAATATCCTCGTTCCTCACGGAACGAGCAACTCCGGTGTTTCGGCGCCTCGCTATTACAGATGCCAAGCCGTCGCCTCCGGCTGATTGCATCGTGTATTTACCCGCAGGGAAATGATCGTTATCTTCGTACCTGGTTACCCACACCGCATGCTCCGCAAACTCCGAGCGCTTGGCGTGGAAGGATTCAGGGTGTGCGAGAAGCATTTGGCTGTAGAAGGGTATGAGCTTGAAGCCGACAGGGGTACCGGTGATGGGGTTGATCTTGTTCTCGTTGACGAATTTGAAGGTTCGCGCTTTTGTGAAATCGAGATCAAAGCCGCCTTCCTCTTCGACGGCCTGACTCTCAGTCACATAGCCTACGCCGAAAGGATTATGAATGGCAGGATCGTCGATAGGAAGTGGCTTGCTCTCTTCGACCACGAGTGAGTTAGCATGGCCGTCAATCGCAGGGTCAATACGAAGACTGAAAAGATGCTGATGATATGGTGCCATAACTCCAGGCGCCACGATATTTCCATAAGGATACGTGCCCTTGTGATCCACCGAGGTTGGCGCAGTGGAGAGAATACCTGTTGCCCGAACCTCGTAAAAGATGGAGGCATCTTGACTGAAGTGCCAAGCAAAAATGTACTCGTAATTGGTAACAGTGATTATAGTCTGCAAGACCAAAATTCGAGAACGATTTACGACCGGGACATTTGTGCGGAAGTTGGTATGTTTCCACAGAACTCCATCATCCTGTTCGTGACAGCAGACGACATTGGGTAGTTTTAGAGGCTCGCCAGATGACGTGTTGTGATAAGCGTCGAAGTACTTAATCGTTCCAAGGCAATCGCAGCCAAGCTGTAGATTGTTGGCATTGATACCAGCGCCATCATTACCAAGATCGAACGCAGCCCTTCGTGGATACGGGGCTCGTGGATCGCCATATGGCACGAACATCTCAGCCAACGAAAGGCGATAGAACAGGCTTCGACCATCATATCGAACGTCATGAAGAGTAAGACCTTCTCGGTAGTTGAAGCCAACTCGGAGCTCCCATTTCTCCCAGGTCAGACGATTGCCTTCGATATGGAATGACGGACCTTCGGGTTGAGTTACATGTAGTGGCTTGGTTGTAGTCCTGGGGCTTGGTCGCAAGTCGGGATGATATTCGCTAGTTGCAGCAGAGTGGATTCTTCGGCGGTCGAATGGTCGCTTCTCGTTGTTCGCTCTTTCGTCTGGTGTTGTGGGTAGACGATATACCTTCATGACCCTAAGGGACTCGGATACCTCGGCGCAAACATCCAAAGGATAAGCGTAATAGTTCGCGTTGGGGTTCTCTGCTAGTCGTACATAGAACCAACACTGCTCAGATTTAGCATACTGAGCGCGCACGAAGCCAAGAACAGCCTACCATGCTGACTCGATGGGTCATATCATTCATGCCATCCGTCGCATAAGCCCACGGTTCAACGACAACAGTCGCTCCTTCAGGTAGATCAAGAGTCTTTATCAAAGCCTGGACCTCTTCATTGGCAAGACAAGCGGCTTCAACAGCTTTCATGTAATCAGTATCGATGTAAGAATGCTTCCCTTCAACATGCTGCTTCTTGACAACTCTGTCATTGTCAAGATCGACGATAAGCTCAAAAAGGTAATTCCCTTCAGTTTCAGCTTTAATGCATGCCTCCACTCGAGCATGGCGAGTTGGCGTATGGTCGGTAGGTTGATTGAGATGTTCCTTTTGGAGATACGTGATCATTTCCTTCTTGGCGGGCTCGAGAAGAGTGATGACGCGGAAGTTGGGGTCATAATCGCCAAAGTGGGGGCGCACGATGCGTGAAGCCTAGATATCTCAGCTTATCGTTGCTGAGAATGGGGATTATTCATCGATAAAGACTGACCCTCGAGATCTCCTCGGGCGACAGAGGGTCAAACGGATGGGGCGATGCAGCGGTCATTGTAGCGGTGTCGATTGTCTATGAGGCTCAAATTTATTGGCGGCGTGACTTTATACGACCATAAATATCACCAAGAAATCCCAAGTTTATATATGAACAGAAGAAAGTCGATAAAGTGCGGTGGTAGGTGGCCGATGACGATGCGCCTTCTAATGACATCGACGATGCAAGATAAACTTCACGACCGGCCCGGTTGGTGTTTATTAACTTTTGTTCATGATATCCCACCAAAAGCCCCAATGTGTTGCCCAAGAGAGGGGAAACGCCACCAAAGCCTTGCCCTTGGAGGTTATAAAACGCGGTTCCCCTCTCGCCTCCAAAGGTAACGCGTCGCGCTAGCGATTGTCATGTGTAGTGCTTTTTGCTGATCGAACCTCTAAAGGAAATATCGGTTCCGGGCCGGAACCGATAGCTTATCTGTCTAATGGCCCGGTATCTTATCACAGATCATTCACGAGGTCTTGATAGACCGCTCTGACTCCTTTGCTGGTCCTTGATAGAATGTTCGCAAACACTGGTGCGGTCGCAATGTCGATGTGAACTCACGAAGCGCGCTCAAACAACAGCCTAGCAAAGAGCCCACTGCTGTGCATAAAGAACTGAGACACAAGCTGAAAGGCTCAAAAATAGTTTCTCGCGATTTACGCCCGGAAATTCGTATCGGAATTAGAATGTTGCACAGATTCAGCCTCGCTCGTGAGACATAACTTCATTTCCAGTCCTGAGGCCACGCTGTGCAACATAAGCATTTCGCCAAGCCATTCTCCAAGATCCCGTACCCATTTTTGGGGCTCATACGACAACTTAATCGTGATACAAAGCATCTTGCTCCCAAACATTATAATCTGGGGCAGATAAGCGGATTCCGGGATAGTGGACCTTTGAGGGCCGTGCTACGGAGCATAAGTGACGATCTCATTAGTTTATTGCCATTTTTCTGCATCAGCTTGGACAGTAGAGATGGGACCTCATGCAACTGCCAATGACGAGCCCCGGGGGCTGTGTTGATAGTCGGGGTTATTGCCAAGCAACGCATGTAACCTTTGGCTTGTTGAGAAATGCATGTCTTACCTACCAAGACATTCTCTAGACTGAGGTAAGCGCCCGTCAATTGGTTCACCGTAACTCCGAGTCCTGGATCATCACATCCGAAGGGACATCGCATGGATCAAGATTTCCATGTTGACAACTGTCACCCCAGACCTTGCCCCGGAAACGGTGAATGAGCCGTCCGGCGGCGATGGGGTCTAAAACGCCGGTAACCGAAGACATGGATGGATGGTAAAGGCTATTACTTTGGCCAATCAGTATTCGCGCAAAGAAGGTGAGCGCGTTGGTTGTTAGGTAGCTGGCGGTTTGAACAGCTTCCAGTGGGTTCGATGTTATTCCCATAAACGTCACTGTCGAATCATCAAACGCTCAATCAGCAATTAAGAAAACAGTTATGGACTTTGACGGCAAATTCCTCATTCCCATTACAAATGATATTCAGAGTTTTAATTTGTTGGTGTATAGCTATGTAGTAATGATCTGCTAAGGTGACATCTGTCAAATCTGCAATGTTGCGAATCTCACATCTTAACAACCAAGCATCATCAGCGCCTGGGCGCCATTACATTACGAACCAACCCCAACAATTCAATCAGATTTGATTTGCTCCGCTCGTCCGGGATCAAGATCTGTCCAAAACCTCGGTAACAAAGTCTTGGAAGATGGGCGCCTCTCTCTTGGCTTCCAAGACAAGCCCCAACTGTGATGCTGTAATTGATTGCCTGGGCAGAGCGACACTAACATAGCAAGAAAATTAAGGCTCAATTTAGGGCTCGTCTAGCGCATCGGGCATTGATTGCCGGATGCGGAGAAAGGCCATAAACGTGATCGGACAATTGCCACCCGAGCCTTGTTTTAGCCCGCCCTATGAGGAGTCAGATCTTGTAACTCTTACATACAACAAAGATAGAGTCATTAGCTAAAATGCTACCGAGAGACAGACTAGGATCCGAGAGGTGAAAGAATCTAAATTGCTAAGCCACGCGAGTTCCACGTGTCATCTAAAGGCTAAAAGCATCAGCGTGCATCGTTGGGACATGTTGAGCGCGTGAGGGGGAGGGGATATCACAATCCATCCCAGCACGTGGAGGTAAAGATTGTCATTCTTGGAAGAGATGTCATCACTGACACAGCAGAGACAGACTTTTTGTCTGCATATAACCGCCAAGTTTGATTGAAGCATCTTGCCTAAATAAGAGTGCATTCCATTTGACCGAGTCATTGGCAACCAAGAGCAACAAACAGCATCGACGAGCCAACCAAGCTTACTCGCCAAGATTGGGATGCGTTATTATGACTTCCCCATACAAGATGCCAAGTTCCGCCAAGTCGCTGGGGTAATGCTCACCTGATAACGAGCTCCAATGCTTCATGTTTTGTGTGGGTATCAGATTCATTTTCGTTCCCACCCACTAACACCTTGGCTATTGCTTGGCGAAATTGGTATTCCCGTCGTAACAGGATTTACTCCGCGTGCTCCGCAAAAGCTTAGCTCCCCCTATCGTATCCCCAGCTTTCGACTTCTTGTCTCTCCCTCCCCCAAAGAATCCACAGACGACGACTGCTTCTTCTTGGCGGTCTGGGGAGACTCCAGGATCCTCCCTTTGGACCGGGTTTCCTTCGTAATCTGGATTAGAATGTCTGGGCATTGATACCCCGCGCGGTCTTTGCTGCAACCATTACATTACGGCACACGCGTTTCTGCTTATAAAAAAGGAGCCCGACGTCCCAGTCGCGTGGTCTCGCTCTGCACATGCATCTTCTCTTCTTCCAGAACCCCTCCTTGCCAATTCTTCTTCTCCGGCTTTTCTGTCTCATTTCTTCACCATGTCGATCGGTTCTAGTGATCGACACTCTCCTTCCAAGGAGGAGGAGGGCGGCATTGCTACTCAGAGTGATGGTCCCACCAACGAGCGATCTGTCCCTTATGTTAGTGAGCAGACGGAGAAGCGTATTCTGAAGAAGCTCGATCGACGTATCATTCCTTGCGTCTGCTGGATCTACCTCATGAACTTCATGGATCGAGGTGAGTCTGATCTGAAACATTCAGCCCTGCCGA
This sequence comes from Fusarium coicis, assembly GCA_013781345.1. Lineage (NCBI taxonomy): Eukaryota > Fungi > Ascomycota > Sordariomycetes > Hypocreales > Nectriaceae > Fusarium > Fusarium coicis. Next base: position 8,780 of record JAAOAJ010000037.1, on the reverse strand, counting down.
TACTGACAATTCGATATAGTTAGTATTGGCAATGCGCGTCTTTACGGTCTCGAGGATGAGCTCGGTCTCACAAGAGATCAATTCCAAATCTGCGTCTCGATTCTCTTTGTTACCTATTGTGTAAGTCGCTGCAACTCTAAATCCATCTTGAGATAGCCCACTGACCTGCTCTTAGCTGTTTGAAACTCCCTCCAACCTTATCATCAAGAAGCTTCAGCCTGCCCGATACATTGCCGGTCTCGTTTTCTTCTGGGGTATTGTCGCCATTTGCACCGGCTTTGTCAACAACTTTGGCTCAATGGTTGCTTGTCGCCTGCTTCTCGGTTTCTTTGAGGCCGGTCTCTTCCCAGGCATCATGTAAGTGTTGGACTTCTCCATTTCGTGATAGTTATCTAACCGCGAACCTTTGCAGGCTCTACCTGACCACCTTCTATCACAAGAAGCACATCTCACTTCGCAACGCCTACTTCTATTCCATCTCTGCTATCTCTGGAGCCGTCGGCGGTCTTGTTGCCCTCGGCATCGGTGAGCTTGACAACTGGGATGGCGAAGGAGAGGGTGCTGCTGGGTGGCGAGCCTGGCGATGGATCCTCACCATCAACGGTATCCCCACCGTCTTGACAGCTGTATTCATCCCATGGATCCTGCCAAATACTCCCGCAACCGCCAAGTTCCTGACTGAGGAGGACCGACAGAACCTCTTGGACCTGCGAGCAGCCGAGATTGGTCAAACAACATCTGGTCAGGAGATGCACAAGGAAGACGTCATCGCTGGAGCCAAGGACTGGACAATTTGGGCCCTTTCCATTGCTCAGTACTGCAGTCACTCTGTCCTGTACAGCTTCAGTGTCTTCTTGCCAACCATCATCAAGCAGATGGGTTCATGGACTGACAAGCAAGTCCAAGGTCTCACAGTTCCTGTGTACGCCGTGGGCTTCTTCACCTATCTGATCTGTGCCAACATCAGCGACCGAACGCAACAGCGAGGACTTTTCTGTATCGGAGGAGGTTTGACTATGATACTCGGCTATGTTCTTCTGATTGCCAACCAGAGCACTGCCATGAGCTATGCTGGATGCTTCATTGTTGCTATTGGTCTCTGGACCGGCTCTGGATCTGGTATGGCTTGGATCACAGTCAATCAGCCGCGATATGGCAAGCGTGCCTTCGCTAGTGGTATCTTCATTACCATTGGAAACTCCGCTGGTGTTGCTGCCCCTTTCTTGTTCAGCAATGAATACGAGCCCCATTACCGTCCCGGGTATGGTGCCTCTATTGGCATGCTTGCCCTTGCTGTCTGCATTCACACTACCGTCTACCTCCACTTCAAGCGTCTTAACAAGAGAAAGCTTTCTGGTCAGGAGAACTGGCGCATGGAGGGCAAGACTGAGGAGGAGATTGCTGAGCTCGGCGAGCACAACCCTCGATACCTGTATACTCTCTAGACACTTCAATCTGCTTTCCCTCTCGAATTGACTTGAAGGAGTTGGAACCTTTCATATTTGTGGATAAGATGTGTTGGATGAAGTCTAGATAGATAATCTAAATTGAAAAGTTTTATCCAGTCCCGGCTCGTATGTTATCCCGTGCCAATGCGTTGTATGTAATCTATAGTGTCGTCGTATGATTTTCTTTTGAGCAAATGCGCTTCTATTCAGAAGAAGCGACAAGCTCATAGTCCCCGGATGAAACGTAGGCGAGAACCTTAACTTTGCGCCAGTCGAAAGATTGAGAACTAGCAAAGCAGCCTTTTAGAGTGATACCAATAGTCTCATAGGTTAATCAATTTTCGACTATTGACTCATATCTACCCGTGAGAAGTAAACTATGGTTCTATAGAAGGCTTGCCCTCGTCCGCCGCAAGCTGAGTGCCTAGGATTCGTAAGTTGATTTGGCTTATTCGGTAACCTATGTAATTTTGCAAATTCAATCACTCCGATGTCAACTCTTGCAACTCTTGCTGGCAGATCATATGTAACGCCAAGCATTTATCGCCAGCATCCAGTAGCTTCTCTGTGGCAACGGTCCACGCCATGACGCAATGAAGCCTAAGCCATGTCTTGGTGATTTTCTTGGTGGTTGCAAATTACATCAACTCCAAGGCCTGATGCAGTATCGGTCTTGGAAATTGTCGTGGCTTGAGGTATGATGAAAGCGGCGTAAATAAGCGTGAAAACGATTAAAAGCCAAGACCTGAAGGGGTTTGCGGGGGAATCGCCTACGATCTGAGATTGGGGAAAGCTCTAGTTAACTGCAAAATGGAGAAGACGCTGAATGCGGAGAAATGAGGCTGGCCTAGATTCAGTATGGTCGCGAGCTATTAATATTTTTAAAGATATATCAGCTGATATCGAAATCTCCTAAAGCTGGGATCACGACTGGAGAGTTTGATGCTATACTCAAGCGAGCGTAGTTTGAGTGCAGGTTGCTGTCAATTGAGTATCAAGCTGCTTGATTGGATGAGCGTGGTCTGGAATTTGAGGCTGATAAAGTTCGATGTCACTAACAAAGGAACTTTCTTTGCATGACGTTTGATTAGCGGTTAGGTGAAGAACCAAAGAAGAACCAAAAGAATGGACACGGCGCAGCCGGGAGCGCAGGATCTACGGCTGATGAACGCTAGTACTAGACCACATTCACATGCCTTTGGAGTGTTGGGAAATGCTCCAAGGTTTCAGCAATACAGTTAAAGCTAGGGGGACGCGATGCCGTTGATATCTCGAGGCCCTCCTTAGGGAGCAAGAAAACGTAAGACCAAAGTTTAGGGTGATAAAATAAACTCCACAAAAGGTATCCTAAGCTTATCTTAAATTTATACTAAGCTACCTAAATCTTTTTATCAGTTAGGCTTAAGGTCTGAGTTTTATTTACTCCCCTAGGCCCTCCAGTATCAGCCCGTTGAAACTGTATGTTGTATCGGTTGAGTTTTCAGTGCAAGGATTTTGGCTTTTTTGTGACGATTCAAGATCCCTGTTACAAGGCATGAAGTCCACTGTTCGCTCGCCGCGGGCTCCGCCTTTTCCGCGCAGAGCGAATACCGAAGGAGCAAGAACACAGAGAGAAGAAGCCGGAGTCGCCAGAATTGATCGAATGAATCGCTATGGAGATCCAGAAAAGATTGATGAGTAATCCTGTCGTTCATATAGCCATAAACCCGTCCCGGATGTTTCAATCTAGCCGACCGAAGCAGATTATAAATGTTGAAACTTAGCGCGCAGCACCAGCACAAATCAGGCATTACGCCCGCGGATAGGGCTCCAAAACATGCAAAACTCTGAGCGGACTTGCGGGCAATCAAGTCACACTAAGGCCATATTGCATCAACAGCCGGGCGGGGGTTAGGTTTATGCGGTGAATCCTTTCATAGCGAGGTATATAAATACGCCAAGTATCCACACGATAGAATCAGTTCTAGTTACTCTCATCATTTAAACAGCATCTCACAAAATGGCTCCTCTCGATAACCCCGCTATTCCCAAAGGCTCGCTAGTCCTCGTGACTGGAGTCAACGGCCTTCTCGGCTCTCATGTCGCCAAACAATTCCTCGAGTATGGCTACAAGGTCCGCGGCACTGTTCGCGATGTCGAGAAGAATTCGTGGCTCACAGCTGTGTTTGACAAACAATATGGCCAAGGAAACTTTGAGCTCGTTGCGGTGGCAGACTTGACCGATGACAAGGCTTTGACTGAGGCCGCCAAGGGTAAGAAAGAGTTCTTTGCATCGACAAAGTGATATGCAACTAACAAGAACTACAGGAACCGCTGTCATTGCACATACCGCCTCAATCATGTCCATGGACGCTGATCCTAACAATGTTATTCCTGCCGTCATTGACTTCGCCGTCGCGGCAATCAAGGCCGCTTATGCAGAGCCTAGCGTGAAGCGATTCGTCTTCACTTCATCATCTTCCGCGGCCGTCGTTTCTCAGCGCGATGTCCCCGGTATTAAGGTGACTGAAGAGACCTGGTCTGAAGGTGCCATCAAGAAGGCTTGGGCTGATCCTCCTTACACCCCCGACCGACGTGGTGCTGTGTATGCTGCCAGCAAAGCACAGGCGGAACAGGCTATCTGGAAGTATCACAAGGAACACGATAGCGAGAAACCTGAGCTGGTCGTCAACACCGGTAAGGTTTTCAGAGAGATGGGTATTGCAACAACTGACTGACTGATGACAGTCCTTCCCAACTTTAACTGGGGTCCGTCAATCGATCCTGAGAACTATCCTAGCAGCTCCGGCCTCCCAGTGCTGCTCTTCAAGGGCCAAGTAACACCGTTCCACAGCTTTGTCGTCCCTCGTATGTCGAGAGCATGTCTGAAGGGAGATTGTTTACTGATATCGGCATAGAATACTTCATTGATGTCCAGGACACAGGCCGACTTCATGTTGCAGCGGCTGTCTTCGATCATGTCAAGGAACAGCGTATTTTTGGCTTCGCCGGTCGCTTCAGCTGGGACGCTATCCTCGATATTCTTAGAAAGAACTTCCCCAACAGGACATTCCCTGAGAACTTCTCCGGTGGAGAGGACCCCAATGAGATCGAGCCAAGAGATAAGGCTGAGCAGCTTCTCAAGGATCTCGGCCGACCTGGTTGGACAAGCTTGGAGGAGTCTATTCTGTCTAACGTAGAAGCTGTTGCAAAGGCTGAGGAGGACCCAAAGCTTTAGAGCTTTCCAGGGGTCAACGAAAGACACAAATAAATAGTTATCAACTACCAAGACATTTCGCTCATGAATCATCCAAACATCATCAATCTGGTTGAACATACAATACAAAAGGCCTCCGTTGAAGTATCCGATCACACACGGCTGAACGGTCTTAGTTGTTAAGTCTTTCCTCGAATTCCTCCAGAATGTCCTCCGCGAGTTCGGTAACATTTGCCTGGGGATAGTCGACCTTGAGTTCAATGCCAATTTCAGCAACCCGCTACAGAGAGTTAGTCCATTCATACGGTATCACTAGCCTCATGGCACATACCTTCATAATTAGCTGCTCAGCTCCCTCTGACAACTCTAGTTGTTTAGCATTGATATGGAGCTCCATTTCCCCATAAGACTGATCAGACAAGTTGAGAGTGGACAGTCCCCCCACCCAGTCAATGGCAGGAACTATGAGCTTATCCGATAGCTCATTGTTTAAATCTGTTGCCCGGGATGAGATAGTAAGTCTCTCCTTCATGAGGGAAACATCGCGAAGATAGTCCTGATCGAGTAAGTAAAGCAAGCAACTTCTTCATAGGTTAACGCTTACGTTCGTTAACTGCGGGTCGTCTTTCATGTCGTCAATGTCTTGCGCAGCAAGATCTTTTATCAAGACACGGTCATCGCCGTCTTTGACCGTAGCCACAATGCCCTGTATGCCAATCAAAAAATCCATAAATTTAGCAATTTCCCTTTGAAGATTATCGAGATCCTCTACAGTACTCTTTAAGATCTTAATCATTTCTTCCTAACAGGGAAATTAATTACAAATTGAAATAGCTGATTAGAACACAACTTATCAAAGACTCATCCTCACTCCAGTTCTCGCCCAGTACTGTGTTGAAAACAGTAATTTGCTGCTCCAGTCTTCTGCTTTTCGATCCTAACCACCACTCTGAGGCCAGTCGCACAATAGGTCCCAAAGGAAGTTCAAAGATGTTGGACGCCATGATTGAAGCAAAAATAACGGGGCTAACTTGCCCAGAAACTATAAATACGGTCAGACATCAAGCACATACTTCTGATGCATTTTGAATATTCACCGTTCGCCCCCAAGGGTTCTCCAAAAGAATTCTGAAGTGCTTCTCTAGATTCCATGAAGGTTACAAGATCTATTTCGAGATCTCCTAGTTCACTTTCCAAGATATTAATGTTGCTTTCTGTTTCCTGCTGGAGATTTCGGTTTTGGCCGAGTTTGAGTCAGTGGCCTCCTGAGAGATCTCGTACATTGGGCATACACTCACAAGTCTTCTTTTTTAGACAGTCTAATAAGCTGTTTGTTGTTCGCCTCCATTTCGAGCAATCATCCTTTACAGCAGCGATTTCGGAGACAGATTGGCCTATTTTGGATAGGTCTGACTTCATATGAGACTGTAAACGCAAGTCTCTCATTCGGCAAGGTTTCATATTGATATGTTTCGTTACTGAATCAAGCTGATAGGATCATTCTGAGTACCAGTCGCAGAATAAGACTCAAGACAGAATCACTCACAGTGCCATCAGGCTTCCACATGTCGTTAGTAAGGCGACCTACTGCCTTCATGCGTGTTGCGGTTGATCTGAATGTTGACTCGCCCATACGACAGAAACGCCCCATCACAACTAGAAGTGGTTCGTGCCTGGTGATTTGTTAATTGTGATGTGTAAAGTGGAGTGATTGCCGTAAGTACTCGGTCCCATTGGGTGACACCTCAAGGCCTGACATCAAGGCTTTAGATAAAAGAAGCTTACACTTGGCCATGAGTGTAATGCATTGAGGTGCTTCTTGTATTTGCTTCCCCCAGAGTTGAGGTTGAGCCTGACTGTGGATGTCATCATGGGAAGATCGAGGTTCAAGTTGGTTCATGATTCAGGATATAGCGGTGAATGATATGTTGAGATTGTGAAGAATGGGTAATATTGTGAGGGGAATCCAGATGAATAAATAGTTCGAGACGGTCATGGACAGAGACCGGATTAGCTAATACTCAAATCCGAGGCTGTGTATGTCACAGCAATGCATACATGAAGGACCAGTGGGCAGAACCAGGGCCCCAGAATAAGCATGTTTCTTCGTCAATACGACAAAGGTGTTGGAGGCTCAAAGGTATAACACAAACCGCCGATTGACCCACCCAGTGAATGGCTATGCTAGCGCTGTCTATGGTGGCTGCTTACGTCGCCAATCGCTTTTGTTACACTGCTTATGACGGCGCGATGCGACTTGAAGTGGCCTATCAGCAAGAAATAGCCAGTGCCACTGAATGCATGGAAATATAAACAGACCAATAGGTGTGAGAGTCTAGATGCACATGACTCGGCTGGACAACAAATGGGCAGCAGTGCATAGTGCAAAGCAATTTAAGCAGGCCAACAATCATTTACCTGGTTTCAGCGCATAACTTTTCCATATCTTTGAGGCTCATTTGTTAATCTTTTATTTTCGATCTTACCCCCTCACCTCGGATGAGTAGAAGTTCTAAGAAGCACCCGTTCAGCGTTCCATCATGGATCCAGCAAGCGCAACAGCATTGATCGAAAGTAGAGAGTCAAAGCAGACCACTCAAGGCCCGAGTTCTGAAGAGTGGGAAGAGAAGCGGGACGACATCTATAAGATCTACATCACCCAAGGGCAGCCTTTGAAAGCCCTCATATGAAAGCCCTCATATGTGAGATGAAGACTCGCTTTGGATTTGATGCAACGTCAGTATCATGACCAAGAATTACGGAGTTCCATAACTAAATCAAACCAGGCCGAAAATGTACGCCACTCATTTCAAGAAGTGGGGTTCGAGCTTCAACAAGAATAGGAGGAAGAACGATGCGGAAATGGCTCATTCAACAGTCAAGGTTCCCCGAACGCGACCCAGACGCCTTGTGGACGATATCCCCTCGCGATCTGGTTTGCCTTTACTTCAGCCGCATCCATCTACGGATGCACATTTATCTGATGGAGTCACCAAGCAACGATCCATCATGCGCTTTTCAGAGGTCTTTATATATGGCTTGTTTGATACCTTCAACTTCTCCTCAAACTTGTTCGATATCATTGTCCCTTTGGGAGTCCCTGATCACTCGCCGGTATGGCAACAAATAAGCGATGAGTGCTTTGGAGTCACTACTCTTCTAGATGAAGGGCAATATGAAGATAGTCGGCAAACCTTCGACATCTTATGTGAAAGATTGAAGGATGTGTTTGGAAGCAATGATTGTGGTATGATCATAATACTATGGCCCATTTGTATCAGACTCCACCAAACTAGAGAGCTTCGTAATAACTTTGCCCTCCTTGAGTACCTCTTGGACCTCCTTCGATTCCTGGCACATCAACGATATCCCAGTGGACATCCAATTCCAAACTTACTGAAAGTCCTACGCCAGACACCGGCCGAAGAACGCCTAGAGATCCTGCGAGTTGGTTACTTAGGAACAATTCGCTCTCTCGAACGCTGCGTTGGGTTCAGCAATGCCGTTCTGCTTTCAATGTGGTCTAAGTATCTCAAAAGATTCAACGGCCAAGAGTTGCATGCAAGTGCGCTCACTTCTCGTTATGAGAATGTACTGCAGGAGGCCGAGAACGCTTTCACAAAGACAGGGATCAGAGCCATTGAAATTCTTCATGGTAGCATCTACGCCGCATACTATATTGCTAATAACCAAATGTCGACCTGGAATCTTGCCTCTGAAATGGTCAAACGAGTAGAGGCAGTTGGGCTTGACCAACCTCAGTGGTGTTTAGCTACTCAAGGCTATGCAATGGCTGCAAAGCTGTTATATACTGTGTCGGAGCAGACCGGTCATGGTAACGAAGGAGAAACGATATTGTGGAATGCCATTACCAGGCTTGCTTCTAGAGATAGAGAGTGCCATACAAGAGCTCTCATGTTGGCAAATATGTGACAGTGAAGAGAATTGCATCAAATTCAAAGCTTGTACCTAGGCAGGAAGCAAGAATATAATTAGGATAAAATTTGAAAAAGTTGCAAAAAGAATAACCTGCGTATCGCAAGTAGCTAGATCTCTCCCGCAGGAATTGAAGCCAGGTCTCAAGCGTAACAAGCTTGTATATTAACTACTATATTATAGAAGATAATAGGCTAGAG